>JAHTLZ010000021.1:7797041-7810775 GCA_023846285.1 Phrynocephalus versicolor
CTCCAGGCATGATACCATAGTCTTTCGAGACTGAAGGATGCCAATGAATGAATCTATTTGTGTATCTTACTAGTACAATGACTTTTAATACCAGCAGAATTTAATCAGTTTTCATGCAGCCTTTTATATCTACAGTAGCATTCTCACAAGTACACAATTTTTAAAACCCTGATAAAAATATGGATATTGTAGTTTTCTGTCTATAGGATGCTGCCCTTTATAAGATGACCTCCATTTTTTCAACCCAAAATTGCAGTTTTGCAATTGTGCGGTTCTCTCCTCGACTTACTTCTGTGTATAAGAGAACCCTGAATTATTTTGTCTAACAATTTTAGACAAAAATATAGTCTTATATGTGGGAAAATACTGTATTTGAACATTATGATCCATAGAGTCCCTTCCAGTTCTGTAGTTCTATGATAATGATGATAAACATATAAAATATTAATTATTCAATTCATTTTAATAGATGGCATATTAGAGAATGCTTAATACCTTCCATATATTGACTAAAATGGACATTTCAAACTGTGCAACATATTTAGTTGGGGAGGCCTGTATAAAGAGGCTCTTTGCAAGTAATAAATCTGTTTCAACCACGCACTCATACATACTCCCAAAGGATAAAATATAAAAGAGAAACAATAATGTTTCAGTGTCAGTTAAACAACTGATAATGCTCTGGGCTATTTATATGCAAGTCTCATTTATCTTCCCCAAAGTAGCTGAAAATATAATGTTCTGCTTAATCAAATACTGTACTGAAAATGAAATAAATATCTAAATGCCCATAGTATTATGAACCTGTAAGCTGTGCCTTATATGTTGCGAATTGCTGATTTCTAATGCTGGCATTTCAAAATAAACATTTTTTCTGAAGGTGCTAGTCTAACCATACAAAACTTCTACATTTGCATGTATTTATGTAAATTAGATTTTGAAACACTTCTAGTTTCTATTTTTCTCCATTGAAAATTGGTATTTTACAGACATTATGTAAATAGGATATTATGGGGAAAGGACTATGGGGTTTAGTTCTTGATAGAAATATTTAGAACAGGCTTGGCTAAATACTCAGATACAGAGTTGCATGTAAACTGTACAGGAGTATTATTACTGGAATATTAATTTTCAAAAAGACCTCCTCAAATACAAATAATATTATTCCTGTGTAGATTATGGTCTATAACTGTACCTGTTGATGTATTTCCTCCTTATCTCTGTGAAATATGGTACACTAATGAAGCAATGGCCAAAGTGAATAGAGTTTTCCAGCATTCTTCATATTTCAGGGTGGCTTTTTTCTGATGAAAAATTCATTGAAACGTGTTTTGCTCAAAACCTTTGTGTTTTGGACAGAGTTCTTTCTTTTTTAGATACAAACTTGGCTTTCTGCATAATTCTGTATGAAATTAACTTCTAAAACAACAAAAGTATCATATTTTATTATGCAAAACACAAACTTCCTGTATAAAATACATGGGTGTTTAGTTTTGTCCTTGCTTAGGCTGCAGCAGCAAATTACCACCACCACCTGGCCTTTTTAGAATGTGAAACCAAAAAAATCTTATAGTTGTTGACAGGTCTGTCTGTGTGTGTGTGTGTGTGTGTGTGTGTGTGTGTGAGAGAGAGAGAGAGAGAGAGAGAGAGAGAGAGAGAGAGAGAGAGAAAATTTTATTGTATGACCTGGGGCTGGGTTGGTGCTCCTTTTTTTTTTTAATGTTTTGCTTTTTAAAGCACCGATCACGCGGCCCCCAGGGCCAGGTTGGCACTCAATTTTTAATTTTTTTCCTTCATTTTAGAGTGCCATCCCGACCAACCATGGGGCTGGGTCAGCGATCCTTTTTTATTATTTTATTTTATTTTATTTTATTTTATTTTATTTTATGTTATGTTATGTTATGTTATGTTATGTTATGTTATGTTATGTTATTTTTTGTTTTTTTAAAAATCCCCAGTGGGGGCTTTTTGAGGCGCTGGCTTGGGGCTGGCACCTCAGTTGTTTTTTCTTCTTCAAGCACCGACTGGGCGGCCCCAGGGGTGGGGTCGGCGCTGGGTCTATTTTTATTTTTTTATTTTCTTCAGTTTAGAGCACCAACCCGGCCACCCCTGGAGCCAGGTTGATGTCCCCCCTTTTTTGGTTTTAAAAGTCCCCAGCTGGGGGCTTTTTGAGGTGCTGGCTTGGGGCTAGTGCCTCTGCAAGCCTACCTTCTCCCGCCAGGACCAGGGGGACTGTGGTGAGGACAAGTGGGGGGTAACAAAAAATGTAAAACATTTTGTTTTGTTTTTCTTTGATGGGTTGGTTCGTTATTCATTTTGTTAGTTAACAAAATGAATAATGAATAACAAAATGAATTAAAAGTTCATTTTGTGCTCATCTCTAGTGTTCACTATCATTCACAAAGGGTGCTTTTACACGACCTCTAAGATCCGCTGGTCACTTAAATTTGGACGAAAGATCTTAGGGGTTTGTCGCTCTTCATGCGTCCCCACCCCTCCGCACTTCCTGGCTGCTGGCTGCGTGAGGGGAGGGAGAAAAAAAGGGACAAAAGAATGGAAGCTTACCTCCAGTGCCGATGGACGCCGCCCCGTCATTGTGATTCCTTCTCTTAAAGGGGCGGGAGGCAAAAAATAACAGCAAAAAGAAGCGAGGAGAACCCGGCACATCCGCATCAAGATTTTTCACCCTTGGAGAGCAAGTACATGAAAAGTGCGCTGGGACGCGCTTAGGTGGGTGTGGTCGCACTTAATTTTCAGTAAACTCCGGAGCTTGTGGGGAAACAATTTTAAGCTCCGGAGCTGGGAGCCATTTGCGGCGGAGTTTAGGGGTCGTGTAAAAAGGCCCAAAGAGACACCAAGAAGGGAAAAATTCCAGAATCTGACTCCTCCAGTATCAGTCCATTTCCTGGTACTTTGAACTGTGGATACAGAAACCCAATATTCCACATAGATAAACTGACTCTTTATTCATTAGTGAACCACTACTCACTCAAACACAAAGTTAATTATGTAATCAATAAAACTGTGGCCCATTTTGAACCCAACTGGATGTGTCTTGCCTCTTTATTCTGGGCTGGGTGGGCAAAGAGAGCCTCTCATTGGTATCGTTTTTCAAAAAGAGAATAATTGTATGTTTCAAAATGCTTTGGACCACAGGTATAGAATATTTTATTTTTTTAAAAGATCCAAACACTTATTACAAAATAATTAAATGCTATAAAAGTAAACCACAAGTTATTTAGATAAATGGAAAGAAGAAGGTGGAAACTACATATATTCCATCACAGTGGTTGTGTTTTATGCCTTCGGTATGAAGCAGTGACAACAGGGGGGAAAACCCATTCTTGGCACTATGAGTGATATTCTGCTTGTTAAGAATAGCAGGAGTACAATAATAGTACATCATGGCTTTTTGGTTATTACTACTGGAATTCTTCCCTTCCCTTTGCAGATCAGAAAAAAAATGTAATGTGGAAAACATGGCACTGGCAGTACTCTTGACTAAACAAATCAACATCGGTAAGATTTGTTGAGTTTATCATAGTTCTGTTGCAATGGAAAACCTTGCAAAACACTCCCCACATTCAATTTCATGCATACAGCGATGGGAAAAAAATCTATATAGAAAGATTCTGCTGCATCTCCCTTCAACACGTGAAATGCCTTTATAAAGAATGTTTTGTGTCAACCTTTTGCACTAGACATTTCCAAGTTATTTCAAGTTGGATTTTATATATACTTTGACATTTGAGGTCAACCATAGCCAGGTCTCACACTGACACTGGGTTTTATACTCCAATGCAGAAAAATTTGGAAAACTTGTTAACCACGCCTTAAAGCTTAAACCCTTCACCCTTCCATGACATACATCCACAAATGTAATTTTGCTAGCACATTCCATTAGTTTTTGGACCGCTAGTTCTGAAATTTTCACAAGGAAGGATTTCAGCTGAGTTTCTATCTGCACAATTGTTTGCACAAAGTCTAGTGTGCTGCAAGAAGGAGTTCATAACTAACAAAATCATCAAAAGTTTGCTAGTGGACTGCTTTGAACCATTAAAATCACATGTGACATAGGCTCTTAATTTTAATGAGTTAAACACCATTCAGAGTTGCAAATATGTTAGATGTACAATTTCCATGCTATTTTATTGTGGAAAAATGAGACAATTACCTGTTAAAGTAACAGCAGATGTGCAACTTATTTCAGATTAGCATTTTTCTCTTTCTTCAAATGTGCTAGCCACTAGCTTACAGTTTGCTGTTAACAATTATTAGCAACCTCTTTAGTTGTGATTATGGTAGCACATTATTAGTTTAGTTGTCAGTAAACAGTGAACTGGGCTCAATCTTGTTCCCGCCCCCCAAGTAAAACAGGTTTTAAAAGGCATTTTATACATTCAGCAGACAACATCAAGTGTTTCCCAAATAGCTGCAGTGCTTTGTACCAGATGTCATTAATTTTTGCAAGTGCTTGTTTCTGTTCGGATTTGAACAATGAATCAGAGGAAATCCTCTTGCTGCAATGGTCTGTGCTGCACTCCTGACTGCAATTCAATCCATTGTGCTGAATCGCAGCCACAAATTGCAGAATTTTTTAAAATAAAATGCACAGATTAATATATCTGAGCTTGAAGATGCAAGAAGGATAATGCATGTAGAAGACCAAGCACTGCTCTGTAAGGATCATTAGGAAGGAATATTAGACCTGCTGTTTTCTTAGATCCATTTGCAATGCTACCTCTGGGGAAGTAACAAAATTGCTTTCAAAAACTTCAGAACCAGTTTACACTAAATGCTCTAATTAGGCATTTCACACCTCCCTGATCTTTTTTTTTTTTTTTTGGGCATATCACTCTCCTGATGTTTCAAAACAATCTCAGTTGTTTTGGCAAGCTTTACCCCATTGAAGCTTTTCAACAATGCTTTTAACATTTAGGCAACTTTCTGAGGCATATTTTAAAACGACTTTTCAATTTTAAGACAACACTTTGGCACCAATTCAATTAACTATATAGTTCCTTCAAAAAGGAAGAGGCACTTGAGATCACATTGCGATCATCCACTGGCCACTGGAGAGCACTAAATAATTTCAGAAGAAAATCAGTCTAGGCTTTATAAACCATAGCACAACCTTTGACTGCATTGATCATGAAGAACTATGGATTGTTCTGAAATAAATGGGTTGTCCTGATGTGTACCTTGTATTGTGGTCAAGAAGCTACCATTAGGACAGAATATGGGGAGGCAGAATGGCTTCCTATAGACTCAGGTGTCAAAAAAGTGTGCATCAATTTTGTGTTCGGTTTTGAACACATAATATAACATATGGAAAGCTGGAATGGATTCAGATGGAGAAGTTTAAATTGGTGGAAGAAATGTCCTTAATTTAAGTTATGCATATGATACTATCTTACTGGCAGAAAAGAGCAATGGCTCACTAATATGTGTACACAAGACTCGCTTTCCGCAGACTTACGAAGCTGTTTGAATGAGCAGCAAAATGTTTCATTCTCTCAAGAAAAGAAGTCCAGTTGCCATGACTCAACTTCCAGATTCTTTGGGGAAAAGAAATAATTCTGGGAAAGGGGGAAAGAAGCAGGAAACTGAACTAAGCCCCGCCCCCCAAATAACATACACGAGTTTGCAAGAAATGACAGGACATTTTGAAGTTTGCTGAATCATAGGTTACCATTAGAGATTGGCATGAAACAAAAAAATGAAGCACCACTTTTGTCATTTTGTTAGATAATGAATTACTTTGTTACCTAATGAAATGGTAGGATGCATTTTGTTTCACGACGAAACACCATTTCCCCCTCTAGGACGAAATGATTCATCCTAGAGGAAATGGCAGGGGAACGATTCTCGGAAGCTAAGCCTGCCATTTCCATGCTGAAATGTGGCTGCAATAGAAAATATGGATCACAGCCATGTTTTGGCATGGGAATGGCAGGCTTAGCTTTCTCAAGCAATTCTAGATAAGTAAGACCTTGAAATTTGGAGAGGTTTGGGTTTCAGGGGCTAAGTTATGAAGCTCCAAAAGGGGTACCCCTAGGAAAAAATTATTTCTAATTGGATTCAGAACAGAAGCCAAGCTGCAGCGGCGCTTATCATTTGCCCGTGGCTTGGCTTCCGAATCCAATTAGGAATAATTTTTCCTGGGGCATCCACTTTGGACCTTAATAACTCAGCTCCATGACTCCCAAACCTTTCCAAATTTGGGGGACTTACAGGGAAGAGCTTGACAAAGCTCCCTTCCCATTCTGGTGCCTCTAGGACCTAGGGGAACATAGCCTTCCATTTAATTTTATTTCATTTTATAATGAAACTACTTTTAAAAAATGTTACAAATGAAACAAAATGAAACTATTAAAGAAACAAAATGAAACACTATTTTTCCATTTTGTGCCCAGCTCTAATTACCATAAGTCAAAGGCTACTTGGTGACACATTACAACAACAGGCTTACATGACACTGTCTTTAATCACAGATCATAATGATATTAAGTAGAATATGAAAAGGATACTCAGTGTGGTGTAGTGGATAAAGTGAGAGAATAGGACTCAGAGTGTCTGTGTTCAAATCCCTCAGCCATGGAAAGTCACTGGGGGTATGGAACTGGTAAAACAACTCCTTAAATATCTAACTTACTTTGGAGATCTCATTAGGATTGCTTTAAGTCAGACACATAGCAACAAGAATATGAAAGCATCATTTGAAATGTTAAAATCCTGACCATTAATAAACCCCAGTTAACGTTAAAAACAGGTGTATAAATTTATATCAAATCAAATGATATAAACTGACTACATAAATACTGTTTAGAAGTAAATCTGCAGAGTCAGGGGAAAAAACTAGATGGTGTAGCAAAGTGGTTCTCTCAGGTGTTCCTGGACTGCAACTCCCAGAAGCATCCACCACTTGCTATGCTGGAAGGGGTTTCTGGGAGTTGCAGTCCAGGAACATCTGGTGACCTACAGGTTGAAAACCACTGGTATAGCTTTTTCTTGGATTATTCTTGAATTGGCACTACTCTTGGCCAAAGGTACTTATTGCTGCATAAGCTACAAGGAGATAGTACAGGTATGTAACTGCTTTTGCCTTTTTCCCACCCCCACCCATTGGAAACAATAGCCTTAATGTAACTACAGCCAGTGTTTCAATAAGAGAAACCAAAACTAATTGGAGATGCTTGAGTGTTTTTGGTTTTTTGAGATTCCACCTTCTTTGTTATACATTCTGCACAAAATGGGACTTTTCTTTGGAGAAACACTACACATTAACCACACCTAGCAGAAAATCTGGTGATGTGACATCCATCTGCAGATGAGCTTGTAAAGGGCATAATTGTGTGATTTTAAATTGCCAATTGATTCAGAGGCTCTGCTACCAGTGTGCGATAAAGAGCTATGCAGAGTTAATCTAATCTACACTATATTATTATACCAGTTCCCTTTCAAGAGAATGTCACCTGTTAAGAAGTACAATAGTAAGAATGGTGTTAGTCTTTTAAAAAATTCCACACCACTTTAAGTGTCAATGACTGACCTTTAAAAGAACATCTAAAGATATAGGCAGGGAAAATCATTTGTATTTCTTGGAAGGACTGCTTCTATAAAATAATACAGTTCTGAGCATGTAAAATTATTCCATAATAGTTTTTTTAAGTTTCAGTGAGTATGGCAAATAAAAGGGATATATATACCCAATTGGGTTGCTAGTTAGGTATAATCTCTGTCTGACTGTTTCTCTCCCTGTCCCTCCCTCCCTCCCTCTGTATTGAAAACTAATACTTGTTTCTTGCAAAGATAGAGCAGTAAAAAGTATAATGAGACATGCTACCCGATGTATGATTCACCTTAGATACTGTTTACTGGAATTTATTTAATTAAAATATTTTTAGTGAAGCTATCAAGACAGTAGATAAGAAAAAAATAAAAACTCACAAAAACCTATGATATCAGAAGAGCATGGGGGGAAGTAGGGGGAAAAACACCATAACTATTCAGCAGCACTGATAAAACCTTATGATTCATTTCACTTTCACTCTATTCAGGAATCTAAATACCTAAAGAATACTAATTTGAAGAGGGGAACACTGCAGACTTGCTCCATTCATCCACAGTTTAATTAGCCTCCTCATGTGAAGAAAGTCTGAAGAAAGATTGTTCTGTAGAGATGGGCACAAACCGAAAAAATGGCTATTCATTTTGGTTCAGTTCGTTTTAGGGTTTGGTTCGTTTCATTCCATTTTTAACAAATATTTTAGAAAAAAATCATTTTGTTGGTTCATTGATTTGTTATTCGTTTTCCCCTGCTTTGCATGATTTAATCAATTTGACAGCGCACGGGCGGGAAAAAACATTCAAAAAACAAACAAGAAACACAGATGTTGCAACTGCACAAACTAGACTGGCAGCATCCTCATCCTCATCCTCATCCTCATCCTCATCATCCACATCCTCCTCATCATCTTACTGGATGGCAGCGGAAGCAGCGGTGGGGCGATCCTTTTATTTTATTTTATTTTATTTTATTTTATTTTATTTTACTTCCGGACTCCTGGCCCATGCTACATTTGCAGCGTGGGCCGGTTGCCTTTTTTTGTTTTTTGTTTTCTTCAAGCACCAACTACGCAGCCCCTGGGGCCCAGATGGCACTGGTTTTATTTTTTATATTTTTTCTTTATTTTAGGGTGCCGACCCAGCCACCCCTGGAGCCGGGTCAGTGCTCCTTTATTTTATTTTTATTTTTATTTTGTTTAGTATTATTTTTTTTCCAGGTTCCTGGCCCATGGTACAGCTGTAGTGTGGGCCGGTTGGCTTTTCCTTGCCACCAGGAAGACCGAAGACCAGCACCAGGTAGGAGACATTGCTGCCATTAATGAACCAAACCAAACTGAACCAATTTTTTTTCAGTTCGGTTCATTTCGTTCTAAGTTCACTCGGGTTCATTATTCATTTCGTTATCTGTGGATGCTCTCAGAGTTCCAGCTGCCGCACATTGCTGGTGGAGGCAGTCACTCTTCAGACATGGCAACATGATCTCTGTAGAAGAAGGTATGTTGAAACCTAGATATTTACAGCGTGGATCCACTCACCACTCAGTCATACTACACTTCTTTTACCTGGCTTGGATTATGCCCAGGAAGGACAGTGATTGGAAAATGCCTCATTTAAGTCTGCTCCCCACCCCACCCCTGCGCATGTCTCTGAGACACCTGCTCTTCAATATTTCAAGGAAAAATCACACACACAGGTTGCTGCTTCGGTTTGCAAACCAACCTTGCAAAGAAAACTTAAAGGAGCCAAAGAATGATTAAAAATATGAGTGTATAAGACACCAGATTTATTACCTTCAGTCCCCTTCAGCCGTTTGAATAAAACACAGGTTGTGTAAAAAATTATGTTGATTGAAGAAGAAAATTAGCACAGCATATCAACTTAACAAAGAGATCATCAGTTTCAGCAACAGCATAAAAACATCATCTTGTAGAATAGAAGCAGTTTCAGAGTTTGATGCATGGTAGGTGTTTCCCCACAAAAAGTAAGAAAAGTTATCTAAAGATAACCATACTCACAAATCATAAGCAGTTTACAGCATTGTAAGTTACATGATGAATAGAGATGGGGACAAATAGAAAAATGAATATAACATTTTCTATGAATTTGGTTGATTCATCAAAATTCACCAATTCATAGTTTTCATAAATGAAGTCACTGATGATCTGGAAGTCGTCATGGCAACTGGACTTCTTTTCTTGTAAGATCAAAATGTTTTAGCTGCTCATCCAAGCAGCTTCATTAGTCTGAGGACGTTAGCGGTGAGGCCTCCAATTTATAGTTCACCTTGGTTTCACATCACCGTGGTATGAATAGGATTGTTAGGTGGATGATGGTCTGAATATGCTCATTATATGGGCAATGGCCTGGGGTGTGTGAAAGTTCCACCAATGCAACCCTTCCTAACACCCATTAAGTATGGGCCGACTGACAAAGCTGCTTGGATGAACAATGAAATGTTTTGATCTCATAAGAAAGGAAGTCCAGTTGCCATGACTCAGCTCCTAGATAACCTCATCTGGATGACGGAGAATCTTCACAGACAAGTCACCGATGAATACAAATTGACAATTTTTAGCAGTTTTTGATGTGTTAATTCATTGGGCCATAAAATGGCCTCCAGGGCACCTGGAGAACCAAATTTGGAGAGAAGCTTCCTCCGACTCTCTTCCATAATCTCTGTAGGTTTGGTCTCTCTAACCCAATTGTTATAAGGCACTTTCTTAGGGTATTCCACTTTCTGGGTATATAACTCAGATGTCTCTAGGTGCCCTGGGGGGCATATTATAGCCTTTTAAAGTGGAGATAAATTGATTTGTTGATTCATAAATTTGTCTGTCCTGACAAATTACAAGTCATGATGAATCACCATATTTTTCTCCAGCCCCATTTCTAATGATGAAGCATGGTGTGAAGATATAAAGTTATTGTATTTTGTTTATGTTTGTAAACCACTCAGAGTAGCTTTCTCCTAGATGGTCTTGGTATATAAATAATAAATGAATAAAATATCACTACAGGCTATTCCCTTCTCTCTCAGTCTTAGGCTCTCTAGCATCTAAATCAGTGATGGCGAACCTTTTAGAGACCGAGTGCCCAAACTGAAGTTCAAAACCCACTATTTTTTTTGCAAAGTGCCAATTCAGGAATTTAACCTGTATACAGGTAGCTGTGAAGGGCAATGTCGGGTGCCCACAGAATGGGCTCTGAGTGCCACCTTTGGCACCCATGCCATAGGCTTGCCATCACTGATCTAGGTGTTACAATCCACCTTACATCCCTTTATGAGCAGACTTGAGTGTCCCACCAATCACACAGAATGTTTTAATTGCCTTTTGCTGTACCGCACAAAACTTCCTAATTGGAACCTCCATGCTTACAACTAGAGATGGGCATGAAATGCTATTTTGAAAATTCATTTCGTATTGTGTTTCATTTCATTTTTTTTTTTACACAAGCCGACCAGCCCAGCATGGCAGACTGGTTGGCATGTTTGTTTTTTGTTTGTTTTTCTACAAGGGCCCAGCAGGGGGTCTGCACTACAGCTGAAAGGCCTTTTTTTTAAAACCCAGGAGCAGCTGTAGCGCAGGCCCCCTGCTGGGTGCTTGCTGCAAAATAAAAATAAAGATAAAAATCAATAAATATAAAAATATAAAAAAAACCACTGAACAGGGGGCCAAGCTACAGCTGATCAGGGCTTTTAAAAAAAGTTCCGATCAGCTGTAGCATGGGCCCTCTGCTGGGTGCTTGCAGCAAAGTAAAAATAAAAATAAAAATAAATTTTTAAAAAGCGCCGAGCAGGGGCTGAACTACAGCTGAATGGGGCTTTTTAAAAAAATCCCCCATCAGCTGTAGTGCATGCCACCTCCTGGGCACTTGCAGCAAAGTATTAATAATAATAAAAATAAAATAAAAAATAAAAATAAATAAAAATAAAAAAGCGCCCAGCACTATAGCTGATCAGAGCTTTTTAAAAAAGTCCTGAGCAGCTGTAGCTCAGCCCCCTATTCAGCACTTTTAATTTTTTTATTTTTTATTTTTATTTTTTGCTGCAAATGCCCAGCAGGAGCCCATGCTGCAGCTGATTGGGGCTTTTTTTTTAAAGCCCTATTCATCTGTAGTGCACGGCCCCTTCTCAGTGCTTTTTTTAAAAAGCCCCAATCACCTGTAGCTCAAGCCCCCTACTAAGCACTTTTTTTTAATTTTTAATTTTTTGCTGCAAGTGCCCAGCAGGAGCCCATGCTACAGCTGATCACAGCTTTTTTTTTTTTTTTTAAAGCCCCAAACAACTGTAGCATGGTCCCCTGCTCTGCTCTATTTTATTTTATTTTTAGTTTTAGTTTTAGTTTTTAAACTTTTTTGCTGCAAGCCCCCAGCAGGGGGCCGATGCTACAGCTGATCAGGCCTTTTTAAAAAGCCCCCGTCACCTGTAGCTTGGGCTACATATTTATATTTATTTTTTATTTTTTTCCTTTTTAAAATTTATTAATTTTTCTGGGTAAGGGACATTATAAGGAACAAATTAGGAAAGAAATATGGTTGGAGTAAGGTTAGAAAGAGAGGGTAGAGGTAAAGGGTAAAGGGAAAATAGGGGGATACAGGTTTGGCAAGGCACATTACAATTCTTCACTTTCATATTTCATATATATACATATCAGTTAAATACTATATGTTACACAATAGTTTCTGGCTGTTGTCACATTTCAAACACAAACTCTTGATTTATTTCTTTTTTGTATAATTATCTCTTTTTTAAAACCACAAATAAAACTTTTCCCAACTTTCCTGATGCCTCTGCTTCCGTGGTGTCTCTAACCATTCTGATAGTTTGTCCATCTCTGCTGTTTTAAGGATTTTTGTTATCAACTGGTTCTTTCCAATGTTTTGCAAAGACAACTCTCGCTGCTGTTACAATATGTGTGGCTAAATACACTTTCTGTTGATCCATTATGCCTGGCATTATATTTAACAAGAAAAATTCTGGTTTTAATTCTATAGAATTTTCAAGAACCTCTTCCAAAATCAGCCTTATTTTGCTCAAAAATCTTTGCGCTTTTTTAATATAGCCACCACATATGATAGAATGAACATGCTGGATAAAAAAAAAATATTTTCTTTTGTCTGTTCTCACTCTCCCAACCCTCAATTTGAGTGGATGTCCCCTAGTTCTGGTATTTTGTGAGAGGGAGAAGAGTGTCCCTCTATCCACTTTACTTATGGCCTGTATTATTTTGTACGTCTCAATTATACCCCCCCGGCACCTTTTTTCCAGACTAAAGAGCCCCAAATGTTTTAGCCTTTCCTCATAAGGGAGGTGCCCCAGCCCAGTAAACATTTTAGTTGCTCTCCTTTGCACCTTTTCCAGTTCCACTAGGTATTTTTTGAGATGCAGTGACCAGAATTGTACACAATTCTCCAGCTGTGGCCTTACTATCGTTTTGTACAATAGCATTATAATGTTGGCTGTTTTATTTTCAACCCCCCTTTTGATAATCCCTAGCATGGAATTGGACTTCTTCACTGCTGCCACACACTAGGTAAACACCTTCATTGAGCTGTCCACCAGCACACCAAGGTGTGATATTTTTACCGCCCTGCTTATAAATGGCAATATTACAAAGAGTTTTCTTTCACTGGTATGGAATTCCTCACTGAAGTTAAACCTTCACACTGATTTATGTTGAATAAAATGGCAATGCTCTTTCCCATGATTTCCTTTCTAACATTTGCATGGAACTTCACTGTTTTTATTAACTCTGGTTTATTATTCACAATAAAAAATACTTGGTTACTACTTCTTGCTCTCCTTCTAAGCTTTTGTTCTGCCTCAAGAACTTTGAAACCTGTCAAAAACTTTGAAAAAGGAGAGAAATGCTATCTGCAATATTAAAAATGTTATCTTTGTGAAGAAAACAGCTTTAATTTGGCTCATCCTTATGATAAACTGAGCAGCTTTATTTCTTCTCAAATGTGTTTCCTGCATGTTCTGAAGGTGACATTATGGAGCATTTAATGTATTGGGAAATGACTTTCTATTACAGTTTTCTATGCCATGATGGTTTTAAAGCATCATGGTTTCTGCACCATACACAATACCAGGTGTTTAAAGAATAGAGCTGTTGATTTATTTGCTTTAGAAGTACAGATTCATTTTTGAATTAGTTTTCT
>JAHTLZ010000021.1:7810785-7840933 GCA_023846285.1 Phrynocephalus versicolor
TCTTTCTTTCTTTCTTTCTTTCTTTCTTTCTTTCTTTCTTTCTTTCTTTCTTTCTTTGCAGTTCCAGACATTTCCCATGATGGAAGACTATTTGATTTTTTTAATTTACAATCAGTGAAACAAAATCACATGTACAAATGATGATCAGAAATATGTATCCAGATTGTAGCATAATTATTATACACCAGCAAGAACATTTTTCACAATTGTCCTACAGATATGTTCAGATGTGACACAGGCTGTACAGAGTTTACACAAGCTGTGGTAATATGTGAGCCTCTTGAGATTAATATGTTGCAGACTTAAAAAAATAAAGTCTGGGTGGACCACAAATTGAACATGATTCGGCAGTGTGATGTGGCGGCCAAGAAAGCCAATGCGATTCTTAGTTGCATCAACAGAACCATAGTGTCTAGATCAAGGGAAGTGATAGTACCACTCTATTATGCTCTGGTCAGACCCCACCTGGCATACTGTGTCCAGTTCTGCACTTCTCAATTTAAAAAAATGATCTTGACATCCTTCAACGGGTCCAGAGGAGGGTGACCAGGATGGTTAAAGATCTGGAAGAAATGTCAGTCGAGGAGTGACTTAGGGAGCTGAGGATGTTTAGCCTTACAAAAATAAGGTTTAGAGAGGATATGATAGCTATTTTTGAATACTTGAAAGGATATTACCTTGAAGAGGGGACTGGTTTACTTTGCATGACTTCAGAGACTTGGACTCGGGGCAACAGTTTCAAACTACAGGAAAAGAAATTTAATTTAAACATTAGGAAGAACTTTGTGATGGTTAGAGCTGTTTAGCAGTGAAATATGCTGCCATGGAGGGTTGTGGAGTCTCCTTCTTTGGAGTTTCTTTCTTTATGTGGCAATCATTAATTAAGTACTGAAACTGAGCCCAAAAGTATTTCTCAACCTTTCCCCCCTTTTGATAGACATAGAAATCTCCTGACCCCCTTTGAACTTGCTTTTCTCAATAATTTTATTTGATATTTGAAAAAAAAACTAAAAACAAACCCAAGCATTTGCAATTCTTTTTAAATAACTGATGATAATTATTTATATGGATTATTTATTCTCCTTAAGATCTAGTTCATCTCAGAAGCTTAGAATAGTGGGTCCTCTTTAATACATTCTCAAGAATACTGCCTTCAGGAAAACTTATTTAGTGAAGAAATGCTCAAGAAAGATATTCCATCTTATACCACAAATAGATGTCTGTGAAGATTCTCAGTCATTCAGGTGAGGTTATCTGCTGACAAATCTGCTTGGGTGAGTAGCAAAACATTTCAGTCTCACAAGAAAAGAACATCCATGCTGAAAAGGCTCTGTCAGGGGTGACTGAAGACTTCATGACAATGGCTTTGGCCGGAATGGTATCTAACTCAACCCATGCTGCAGGCTATACCTTAGACCTGGTATGGCCTGCATATGGACAATGGGGACATTTAGGTAAAGGAACCTGTAGTCCCATTTTCCGGGACAGACCACTATATGGCGTGCTTTAGGCTTGCTGTAATTCACAGCCTGGCTGGGGGGGGGGGGGGAGTCTGGCAAAAGCAATAGGTTCCAGAAGGTTGATGAATCCATAGGATTTTTTTAACTGCCCGTGGGGAGTTCCCTACCTCTCCGATGGATGATTCTATTGAATTTTTGGTTGAATTCTGGTAAGGGGAAGTGAGCAAAGCCATTGACCAGATAGTTCCTAAATGTCTCCTTCCTCAAAATAGACCCAAATTGGCAAAACTGAAATGAGTGGCCTATAGAGCTGAAAGACTTTGGTGGAAAACCCAGATTGAAATAGACAAAGAAACAGTGGAAGGCCTTTGGAAGGCTTACTCCAAGGCAGTGGAGGTAGCAAAGAAAGGATTTTTCTCTACCACCATTGATTTTGCCCAAAGTTGCCCAGGGCAGCTTTTCAGAATTGTCAAACTTCTGCTGCACACTGACACACGTGTGGATAATACAGACCACTCTGTATCTCGCTGTGAAGAATTTGCACAACACTTTACAGGCAAAATTGAACAGATCTGGGCTAATTTGGATGCAGCTATTGATCCAGAACCTGTAAATAAAACACCCCACCCTCCTTGTCCTGTATTAATGGATAACTTTCAGCTCCTACAGCCAGATACAGAAAGTGGTGTTAGGTGATTCATGTTAAACACCACAGTCACTGACCTATGGAGTTTCCCAGGGTTCTGTTTTGTCCCCTATGTTATTTAACATCTATATGAAACCACCAGGGAGATTATCAGGTATTTTGGTGTTAGGTGCCACCAGTATGCCGATGATACCCAGCTCTACCTCTCGTCACCTCTGGACTCTAAGGGAGCTATTATCTCAACTTTACATGAGTGTTTAGCTGCAGTAATGAACTAGATGAAACCCTGACAAGACAGAGGTGCTCCTGGTCAGTTGAAAGGGAGAACAAGGGGTAGGGATGCAACCTGTACTGGATGGGGTCACCCTCCAATTGAAAAATCAGGTACGCAGCTTAGGGGTGCTGTTGGACTCATCCTTGAGCTTGGATGCCCAGGTTGTGGCTATGGCGAAGAGCACATTTGCACAAATAAAGCTAGTATGAAAGTTACACCCCTTTCTTGAGAAACCAGCTCTGGCCATGGTGACACATGTCCTAGTGACATCCTGGCTGGACTACTGTAATGCGCTCTATGTGGGGTTACCACTGAAAAGTTTCAGAAAACTTCAACGGGTCCAAAATGCAGCAGCCAGACTGCTGACTGGGGCAGGGCACAGATATCACATTACAGCCCTATTAAAACAGCTCCACTGGCTACCAGTCAGCTATTCAGCACAATTCAAGGTGCTGACCTTGATCTACAAAGCACTATACAACCTGAGTCCTAGCTACCTCAAAGATCGAATCTCACAGTATGAATCGACTCAGGTGTTAAGGTCATCGGGAGAGGCCCTTCTCTCCATCCCGCCACCCTCACAGGTACATCTTGTGGGAACCCATTAAAGGGCCTTCTTGACTGCTGCACCATGTCTATGGAACTCTCTCCCACTAGAGTCCAGGACTGCCTCATCTATGTTTTTCTTCCGGAAACAGGCAAAGACCTTTCTCTTCTGGCAAGCTTTCCTGAATGATGGACTACCATGTGTATTTTATATGAATCTACAGGTTCACATAAACTTTGTGTTTATAACTACTTATAACCTTGTAGGTTTAATGTAATGTTGTCTATTAATGCTGTAAGATGTCCCTCAATTCCTTGTTCTCAAATACTTGAACATGTCTTAATTGTACTGGACTGTGTATTATTCCTCATTACTGTAAGCTGCCTTAGGTCCTTTTCCAAGGAGAAAGTCGGGGTAAAAATACTCTAAAATAAATAAAACAAATAAACTCCAGTTGCCATGACTCAGCTTCCAGATACCAGAAACAGATGTTAGAGATAACCCGTAATTAGAGCAGAAAGCACAGAGAGGTGACTGAGGCTGTCTTTCTGGGTTTGTCAACCAGACTTCAAAGCAATCCCATGATTTAATCATGAAGACCAATCCCCAATTCTTAATTCATGTCAGAAGCACCAACAAATTATATTGACAGATAAACATACACAACTAAACAAAATATAAATATGTTATATAGCCTTGTGGCACAGTGGTTAAACTGCTGTACTGCAACTATAACTGTGCTCACGATCTGGGGTTCAGTTCCAGGTAGCAGCCACGAGGTTTATTCAACATCCCATCCTTCTGACATTGGTAAAATGAGAACCCATCTTGCTGGGGATGGGCAGCCTGCATAATTACAACATAACAAAAAACAATGGGGGCAGTGGCAGCGACAACAGCATATTGTCAAAATATGGTGTCCCTCCCTGGATTTTCTAAGTGTAAAGTGCTTAGAAAAAGTTTGTCAGTCCCTCTTTCCACTGTCACTTTAGGACTGCCCAGTTGCCCAGTGCCATACAGATGGCAAGCATGTATCACAATCAACTATGCAAACATTGGCTGATCTCAACCAACGCCTATCCTAGGAGGGATAGCAGAGATTAAAAATTCCTACCCTATCAGGGAAAGTTTTGCAAGCAAAGAAAAGGATCTTACCCTGAACATCTGGAAGTGGATGGGACACGAGGATATAGATTTAAGGAACAACATCATGTGACCGGAGTGCCATAACGAGTCACTCTGAAGAGATGGAAGTAGACCACAATGAGACTATGGAAAATCACATGAGAAAAGATTGTAATGTGTGGCAAGTACTTGAGGCACGGGTTAGAGTTTTCACTCAAAGAACAGGCAGCATGGGGTCTATTTTTGCTGTGTTGCAGAGGGTGGATGGTGCAATCAGTTCCCATAATGACTACTTAATCTCTTCTTACCCCATGTATACCGCTGAGTAACAGGCAATTCTCTACCAGGCTCCAAAATATGCTATCTGAACTTCTATTTGTTTTTTCCTCCTTCCATTTTGGTTTAATTCCTCATTTTCTCCCTTGTGGCATAAATCTTAAACTACTGCAGAAAATAGCAGTTTTCAAAATAGCTGGATTCTCAGTTTTCCACTTAAATTAGCAAAACTCAAACAGTACCATAAACAATCATTTCTATTATTATTGTCATTAAAGAGCAAATTTGCTTACTGGATGTATTTCTCTTAAGTTCTGCCATCTGCACTAATGATTCTACACATTACCAGCTCTATTATCATCTTGAAGCACCATGAAAAGTCATGTCCCACTTGCTGATCAAGGGCAAGTTATACCCTCAGGACTGGACATGTGTTCATATTTCTGATTTGTAAATAGTCACTTACATATGTTATTATCTTTGCATCCATGTTGCATTTTGTGCTTATATTGAACTCTTACACATACATTATTTTTCTCCCTTACAATGGCAATTGATTATTTGCTCATTTAAAATAATTTCTTGAATTATCTTTCTCCTAAAGCTATTAGTCATAACTGATTTTATCTGGGTGGTTTTTTTATAGACAGGCAGGCAGGCAGGCAGGCAGACAGACAATTTAGTAGTCATGGTTGTTCTTATCTTTCTTCCAGTTCCCTTGATTGTTGCCTGTGGCTAAGCCTTTTTGTTTTTGAATGTGTAGTAATAATCAAACACAAACATTATGTTTTGGAGAATCTCTAAGCCACAACTTTATTGATTAGACCAAGCAGTTCTTTGGTTGATTTGTTGGTTGGATGCAGCACATCAAGGAACCTGTCTGCTCCTTTATATTCCTGCATTCCTCCTGGTCCTTTGGGAATGCATTTTTTCTTGCCAGTTGTAGGGTCCCCTGGGGAGTCAACTCCATAGGTGTCCCATGTCCATTATGCAGTTGCCAGGCCCAAAGGAGTGTAGACCCCATTGTTGGCCTGTGTTATCAATCATGGACAGGGGGCCTTCAATTGTCCCTTCATGATTCAGCCCATGGCCCCTTCCATCTGACGTGACCTTGTCAGCTGTTCTTCCATAGTTCAGGTTCTCACTTGCTACTTTTCAGTTGGATCTGTCCCAATGCCTGTAAAACCACCACCAAAGTTGAGCTAAGCTCAGTTCCTGCCAGAGCACTGCAGCTGCAACCAACCAGCTATGGCCCCTCTAACATCTGCTATGTATGGCTTATTGCTAAGGTCCAAAAAGTGGACCCCATCCAACTGAAATGGCTACCGAGTGAGCGCATAAGCATTTTATGGATTTCTCTTGATTACAAAGGGAGTACAGGAATTGCATTACCTCCCTATGATGTGGTATTGCATCCGTGGTGGGCTCCCCTTTGAGAAAAAATCATTGGAAGGACTCCTAAACTGACCTGTATGCCTGCAGTGTTGAGGGTGCAACCAATCACAGGTCTCCCTGCATTGTTTCCCATCTTCAAGGCACTACAGGTACTCAGGGAAAGGGTTGCAATCGATGTTGTCCTGAGGTGCCAATTTTGGAAACCTGTCAGACTAGAAACAAGATAGTGAGTCTGCAATGCTGTTATCCAGTCCCAGAGCATGTTTTGCCTTAATTGCGACATTGGCTGCTAGACACAAAGACACTAGCCTTTGCACGAGCCTCATCACCCGCACGGATGCAAAGTTGTAGTGCCCCACCAGTGCCTGCATCTCTTTCAATGTGCATTAGACCTATTTAACATCTCCTTAATAAGGCCTAGCAGTCCATGCACCTTGGCTAGACATAGGCAGGCTGTACCTTGTCTTATATCTATCTCTATCCCTAAGTAGGTGAGCTGCTCCATGGGCCCCTCCATTTTTTCATATGTGAGGGGCATCCCGAGTTTTCTGGATAGACTCTAGGACCCGATAAGGATTTCCTCGCATTTGCTGGTGCCCCCTTCCCATCATCAAAAAATTGTCCAAGTAGTGCATGAGTATATTGGCCCTGCACTTGTATTTTGTTGCCCACTCCAGGAATGTACTAAATGTTTCGAATGCAGTGCATGAAACAGAGAAGCCCATTGGCATGGCTTTGTCAACATACCATTGCCCTTGGAACAGTATAACCAACAGGGGGAAGTTCCCTGGGTGGACGGGCAGGATCTGGAATGCTGACTGATATCACATTTGGCCAGCAGTGCCCCTTTTCCAAGGGACTATATAGTCATTATTGCTTGATCAAATGACGCATATCTCACTGAACAAAATTTCTGGGGGATGGCATTGTTGCTGACACCCCCTTTGGGTTAGAAAGATGGTGGATAGGTCTGTATTGTCCCAGGGCCTTTTTAGGCACTACTCCCAGTGGGGACACTCTTAGATTTGGAAAGGGGTATGAGCTGAATGGACCCAACATCCTACCTGCATTTACTTTGCAATTACGTTTCCAATTTTGTTCACCACTATGTGAAGCATCTTGTACGCTGATTTAAGGTTGCCCACTATCATAGGGACCCTTGGGTCTGCAAAAGGTCTCCTAAACCCCTTGGTGAAGCCTTCCCATTAGTAAATGGCCACCTTCCTGTCAGGGTGATCTTGCAAAAGGGAAGCCATTATTCATCTTTATAGGGCTATAGGCAAGGCCATCAAGACTGGGGTCCCGCATGGCTGCCTCACTGGTGTGTGGTGTATTTATTTTTGCTGTTGTGGGGGCTTGTTCTGTGTCTCCTGTTCCCTGGGTGTCCTTCTGGATGTTTGGTTTGGAAGGGGGCCTGACACCCCAAAAGGGATGCTGTGATCCCCATTGCTTAGGGAATGTCACCCTGGAGATAGGAATAGAACCAATGTAATGAAGTGCATCTTCTTCCCATTCCACAGAGCTGATCCATGAAGATACCATGGCCAAATATATAAAAAAAACCACAAAGATATCTGGAAACTCAACACACACACACATCGGGAAATGTAACTGCCCCTTCTCGTGCACCTCAGTAGGCCATAAGAACTGAAATAGATCCCAAAACACTTGACTAGACAGTACACTGGACACAGTTCTAGGCACTTGAACATTTCCAAGAGAATATGAGTAGCCTTTGTGTTATATGGAAGTGAGCTATGTTTTTTAGACCAGCAGTGTTGCATTTCAGTCACAGCCAAGTAGTATTTGTTGTTTAGAAAATAGCCAAATTGATAGAAAGTCTATCTGACTTCATGGAGTGCTGGACTGCAGCCTGCAAGAATTTTCTGAATTCAGACTCAAGTCCATGCCAAAAAACATTTTCTTTCAAGTAGAGCAGATTGTACATTACTTTGGTTTTGACAAGAGTGAATCATCACTAACATGTTCAAACTTTTACACATTTCCAATAATATTTAAAGAGACATAAGACTACCATTTATGAATCATGCTGAGAGCTAAAGAAGATCCTCATGAGAACTATATGCTCAGTTTTATATGTCTCTCTGCCATAAATGAGAAACAAGCACAAGAGTTTCTGTATATCATTTTTTTTTCAAAGATGGGAGAAGTTTCTTTTTTTGTGCTGCAACTTTTAAAAATGGCTATGGTAGTTGGGAGATCCTGGTCATTTTATCTCCCCAAAGTAATTCCTCTACCTGTCACTTTATTTGTGTTTCTTATTTAATGTGAGAAGTTGTTTTTCTTCCCTTAAGTGGGGTTCTCAGTCATCTGAATCACATTCAAAACACATTCAATTACCTATTTTAAGAGGTTACGGTCCCAGCATAAATGCAGGAAGTTCATGCAACTTGTTCACCCACTCCATCCACAATCTACTGTACCACTGTGGGTATGTAAACTGCAAAGTTCCCACAATGACAGTTGTGGCAACTAAGGAACCAACATTAACATAAGAACATAAGAAGAGCCATGCTGGATCAGGCCAAAAGGCCATCTAGTCCAGCTTCCTGTACCTCACAGTGGCCCCACCAGATGCGTCTGGGAGTGCACAAGATGAGATATCTGTTACCTGATACCACTCTCCTGCATCTGGCCCTTGAAGTACCCCAGTTTTAGGACTGGCGATTACACATCTCCATAATGGTTTGTAACCTGTGATAGACTTTTCCTCCGGAAATCGGTCCAATCCCCTTTTGAAGGCATCCAGGACAGACGCCATTCTCTTGGCTTTTTAGCTGTAAGGGGAAATAGGGATACTGTGCACTTTGTGCCCCTATGGTGGTGAATATTATTTTGTATTTTACTAAGGATGCTGAGGGAAAGCTCCATAATAAATATGAATAGCAATAATTATTAACTGGAGGTGTGTGAGGTTCGTTTTTGGGCTGAGGCTCATAAACATCCACAGACAATATGGCCAGTGGCCATTTTCTAGCCATGCTTCCCTGAGAATTCTGGTTATTGTGGTCTAAAAATCTAATTCTGCACAACTGTTTTTAACAAAACTCTTAATTTATTCTGTATTTGACTAACAGAAGTTTTATATTCTGTGCCTAGCGGCTCTGAACAGTTTTTAGTCAGCCACTGTGTTTGTGTGGAATTTACAGAACAGCTGATCTATTTTCACATCTGTTCATTTATAAAACAGGCAGCCTTAAGGCAATGATTGACTGATAATGTTCTAATGAATTTTAATTGGCCTTAATGTTAAGGGGAAAAATATTGATTCTCAGGCCAGAAGGAAGTTGAATGCTTCCCCTTTCAGTTGGACCAAACTAGAATATTTCAACCCCAATGTAGGTTATATGATCTGACCTCAATTTGCACCCCCAGACCTGAAATAAACAGGCTACACATCACATTGGGTTTAAAATTGGGCCTCAACTTTATTAAACCAATTTAATCAATTTAATCAACAGTCCCTAAATTAAAAGGGGGAGGGCTGCTGTAGTGCAAGTAAGCTTTGGCCTCATTTGTCCTTGATCTTCATGCCCTTACAATTTTAGGTGAGTTCCTATCTGGAAATGTGCTGTTAAATTTATTCAGCAGATTTCCATATGCTGGGACTAACTCCCAAAGGCAGCCTTCAGTAAATTTACCACAACCTAGTAACTTATTACTGTTAAACTGCTATTCCCTAACTAGTTAAAGTTCTATCAAACACTGCCCAACTCCCTTTAATGGGACCATCCAATGAACTCACCTAACACAAATGACTTGCACTACCTGCCAGTTTCGACCAATGAGAGCATGACCTACCTAGCCAAGTAGTGAAAATGTACAACAGCCAATCAATATGCCAATCAAAAATTCCCATCCGTCCCCAAAGCGACCAGCTACTCTCATTCTCACTACCACTGGGAAGGGCGGGTGAGGGGCTACAAAAGTGGCAAGAGGCAGGAGCAACAGTGGGCAGCCTTATTTAAAGACTTCTCCAAGCCCTCGAAAAACCTGCAATCACATGGGCTATTCCTCTTGCCGCCTGCACAGGTCGTATCTGCAAAACATCCCCATCTGGGACCTTCAGTCCCATGGAGCCACCCTTGCTTTCTCTAAATTAGAGCAAAATATTATCTGTAAAGCTTATCTCATTAAATAGATAAATCTTTATTGTCATTGTCCTGAGCAGAACAATGAGACTGAGTATTGTTTTAGTATATTGTTGCTGAGAAGCAACAGAAGCAATCCCATGGATATTTCAGAGTGGAAGGGTTAACCTACAGGATGGTGTTGTTGCCAAGATAATGCTTAAATATATTTGGAGTCCTCACATTATTTGAGGAAGAGGGCTCTTTTGGTATTCAGAATCCTTACAATTTGTGCGGCGTCCTTACATTATTTGGGGTACATTTATCTAGTACATAGATTGAGTCTGGGCTCTCTTTGGGTAAATGTGCAAAATTAGACCAGATCACTGGTATTTGTGCACTTCCAAGATAACAACGGGATGGCACATCATAGTCTATCTGGTATGGGAAGGGGTGAAAAGATGCTCAGTGTTTTGTGCTGAGGAATTGGAAGATGAAAAGATTGAACTGCTGTTGTAACGGGAGAAGGCAAGTAGGAGCTAAATTGCATAAAGAAACCCGATAATTTCTCCATAGCACAGAGACACTCGGGAGGGCTCCTACCTTGGGATGTTGGGGTTAAAACTTTGCACAAATCACATGTGCATGCATGGCCTATGATCTCAACAAGGAAGAGACTTCATCCAAAAAAAAGTTGCTTTTCAGGCTGCCAGGACCAAGAGTGATTCCTGCATACACATTCACCTTTCATATACAGGCTTTCAGTAGGAAAATAGTCATCAACATGCCAAAAACAAAGGCAAAATCAGAGCATGCTACTTATCAAAAGAAATCTGTAGTTTCATTGTAATCTGAACTATCAAATACCATGCTAAGATCCTGATTCTAAAGCATTTTTGAAGAACAGATTCTTGCCCCAAGCAGTTTTTCAGTCTGTTCAATTTAGCTGATTTAGTATTTGGAAGATCAGAGTGTCAGAATACTGAATTATATCTTAATTGTTCTTAAAGGCTCTTCTGAAGGAAACAACCAACTTAGGGGAGAATTTGTGTTTTTCTTTTCTGCCGCTCTAGCATTGCTCTTTTTCATTCGTTATGCTAAATCACTGGGTGAGATCATATATTGGTGAAGTGAAATCCATTCCAAAAAAATCCATGAATTTTTGTATGTTCAATATATGAATACCTTACATCTTTCACATTGTTTTCTTCACATCTGGGTTACAAATGGACCTTAGCATTGTATTCAGGGGTGCACAGACCTGGGCCTTGTAAACAAAAAGCATCATATGTGAACAGTATGCTTTGCCTGATTTTAAGACCATTTTGCTTCCAAGTGATGTTTTTCTGTAACACTGCCCTCTATTTTGCCTCAGCCAAATTTGTTTTATTTTTATACATTTCATTTAAATTTGCATCCTACTCACCTAGTGGTCAGGGCACTGCTCTGAGAGGCTTACAGTATCATACCATATAACATGTAATAAAATTATAATAATGATCACATTAAACATCAAAGAAAAAACAGATCTCTAAATATGAAATAACTAATCCAGAAGATAGAAAAAGACAAAAGATGGCTGTAAAACAGACAATTATTCCAAAATAAATGGCATATGAGTGATCACAACTTAAATTAATGCAGGGAAAGGCTGTGGAATGTCTGTGCAAACAGTCGTTTTCAGTTGTTTTCTAAAGCTGAGAAGGGAAGGGAGCTTCTGCACCACTGCTGAGTGAGAGCTCCACAGTGATGTGGCCATCACAGAGAAGGCCCATTTCCAAGTCGTTGATTTTTGGGACTCCCTGGAGTGACCACCCATAGCATCCTGTAATATGAGGTGCAGGTGGGTCGGGTTGTCATTGTGAGGGAGAAATGTCCAGACTAGTAGCAAGCAACCATTTAGGGCTTTGAAACCATTCTCAAATTCCATTCAGCTTCAAATGTAATAATCAAATGTTTCTCCATGATCCAGAATTTGCAGATTGTGTTCTCTCAGCTGTCGTTATATTAAACATTTTAGAGCAGGGTAGGCAACCTTTGGTTTTTCAGATGGTTGTTGGTTTTTCAGCTTTCATCAGCTCTACCCTTGAAGTGACGGATGATGGGAGTAGCAGAACAATAATGTCTGGTGGGCTGTAGGTTGCCCCACCCCCAATGCTCATCTTAGGTCACATTGGTTTCATATGCAATGTCAGGCACATTATTTTCTGGAAATGAAGTATGGTTCCATTTAGTAGAATAAATGGTGCAAATGGACCCAGAGAACAACACTTAATTTCTGTCCAGTATAGATACTCTCCTCAGCAAGCTTCCTATAGGGGATTCCATGCTGTGATATCACTGAGGGAGGGAACAATTTTCAGAAATTTAAATGATTACAATGATAAATAAACCTGCTTGGAAGGGGACATGAAACCTGAAATAAAAGTTTTGTCCATGTCTATTGACTCCTTTCTGTTTTCTCTCTTACCTCTTTTATAACTCTCAAAATGTGCATAGATAATGGAAATCTGATCATCTTTTCTCTCTCTTTTGACTGAAGTTCTAACTTGCATTAATTTCATTTTTTGTCCTCAAATAACCTCTCCCTCCCCTCCCATCTTACCCAGGAGTAGCCAGCTGACTGGAGGGCAATATGAAGTCTGCATAATTCACTTGTAAGCCACCCAGAGAGTGCTTTAGGCACTATTCAGTTGTATATAAGCAGCAAACTTTTTACAGCTCCCTCTGACTGCTACACAGTGCAGTGGGACTTAAACTGACTTCACTAGATCAGTGCTGAAACTACATCACTATCTTAATTTTTCTTCAGATACATGAATCGATTGTCTCACATGAATCAGTGTAGTATGGATGGCATGAATTCATTGAGGTGAATGGTGAGATAGTTCTCATTTTCCTGCAATAACTGACAGGTCTCCAAAAGGCCCATTAAAAGCAGTCGAGACCATGTTCAGAGGTTTCTAAATTCATGCAATCTGTAATTACTTGTTAACATAAGCCATTTACAAAGGGCCAAGTGATTTCCATATAAATTAATGTAAAAAGTACTTCTTCCAAAGAGAAGCAGTTGTAAAATAAATTTTAAAATTCAGAATGGAAAGAA
Source organism: Phrynocephalus versicolor (assembly GCA_023846285.1). Classification (NCBI taxonomy): domain Eukaryota; kingdom Metazoa; phylum Chordata; class Lepidosauria; order Squamata; family Agamidae; genus Phrynocephalus; species Phrynocephalus versicolor. The sequence goes on from JAHTLZ010000021.1 coordinate 7,823,706, forward strand.
AAGGCAGCCTTATGAAACTGGTCGCTGCTGGCTGAAAAACCTCTTTTGCATTTTAAGCAATTATTGATTTGCTGCAGTCTCACCAGACAAAAAGAAGCACTGATTTATTTGTGGTCTAAATCATGATTTAGTCTGACTGCCCTCTCAGTGTATGATTTATAATGCAGTGATCTTGACTACACTCTGGCTGGACTGCGTTTCAAGATAAGGGAGAAGTACCTTTTTGTAAGGCCTCTTTTATGATTGAGTGATGTGTCTTGTGAAGTCAGCTATTAATTCATTAAAAATAATTGGAAAGTTATTTTTGGCCAACAATTCCCAACAATTCCCCTGTGGCAGAGCCATATATAGCTCTGCCACACTGCATGATAGAATGTGGAGGAAGAAGGACATACATAAAAATCTAGATGCCAACAGTCTAGGTTAGAACAATGTCAAAACCAATCTGCTCAAGACTTTTCATAAGCCCCATAAGACACCAGAAGACCTACCATATAAACAATTCCTAATCAATGTGCACAAAACCTTGGCTCTGATAATTGTTCTGTCAGGTTTGTTTACTACTTCCACACAGAAGGAAGAGGAGTTATATGTTCATAGAAAGTAGATGAGCTGCTGGTGCAATGTTGGCCATCCATAGGTTTGTGTGGTTGTCTGCCATAAAGAATCTCCTGTGTGAGTAGTTGCTTATTCACAGGTTTTCTCCTAATTGGCTCACCTGATGTAATAGATGCTCCAGCTCCAGGAAAGTTTATACGCAAGCAACGGCTTCTTTAGCGCAGAAGAGTGGACAAATTGTCTGCTTTGGATTTCTTTTCCCTCTGTATAGAACAGTGGTTCCCAATCTGGAGGTTGGGTCCATTTTGGGGGTCGAAAAACCATTTCACAGGGGTCGCCATGAGGCAGTGAAGAAAAAGGCACAAATGGCTTGGTTCTGGAGGAGGAGGGGAAAGAAGGAGAGAAAAGAGTGAGTTACAGTTTGATAGGTTGGAAGGGATATCGGTCAATGGCACTGGAGGCTGCGATTGGCTGAGGGTGCCTGTATAGAGGGAAGTTCTCTATGGCATCTGCGGCAATGGCCTGCCAAAGGGGGCTTATGGCCTCTTCTAAGCAGGGCAAGGGGTCACCACAACATGAGAAACCATATTAAAGGAAGTTTGAGAACCACTGTGTTAGATGGTGTATGGTTAATTCTTTATCTTGGTGCTTCCTTATTATGATACCTACTCTCTCCAGATATTATGTCTCTTGTCCTGCCCCACAGATACCTTGCTTCTGCTCTGTGCTGCCAATTCTTCTCTATTCTGGCCTCTGTGGTTCCAGCTTATATAACCTAGTGTTTCCCAGTGAGTCTCAATTAGCCAAGACAGCACACACAGGGAACTGGTCCATTGATGGGCTCATTCCCACTGTCAATTGCAGGGAAGAATAAGGGGAAAACCCTTCTTCTATATCTCTTCTTTGTATACTTTTGTTGGGATTGACGGCAAAAGCTATGAGGATTCTATTGCATGTATTTTAATATATGACATAGTTTGGCCCATAATAGCCATTGCTTAAATGTCACTATTTCAGCTGAAATTTCCATAAAACAGATGTTTCCAGAAAGGTATAACATGGGGGTAAAAATGTAACTTTGATATCAATGTAAAGGCTCTTTGGGAGATAGATCACCTTTGAAGATCATGGCAGCATCCTGTAAGCTCTGGCCTTTCTGAACATCACAAACACAATGCATTATTAATTTGCACCAGAGATGTTCAGGAGTACCAAAGTGATGCTTACTGCACATCAAAGAACAGAAAACTTCCAATTTTTCAATAAATTCCCCAGTAATTTCTTGTGAAGTATCGGGCTCTTAAAGCTCTCTTTATGCTCATTTCCTAAGTTCTCTGCAGAAACATTTGGAAGTCTTGCTAGTGAATAAGAATTGCCTTATTATTGCTGCCTGTCACATTAAACTAAGTGGGTTTTCTACAAATCAACTAAAGTTTATCTGCTTTCAAATGTCATCACTCTAAGTTTTCTTTTGCCTGAGCAGTTATTAGGATGTAAAATGGATATGAATGAAGAGCTATCCCACCCTCCAACCATTAAAATCAGCCATACATATGGCTCCATTGAAGCAGTTCACGACAGAAAGCACATATAAAAGGCGAAGTGTTCTGTGAATTAAATATAAGATACTTTTTATATTGTCAGTAGAAAGAAAATAGTGAGAGTGGTTTACAATCCCTTATATTCCCCAAAGCGGGGGGGGGGGGGCACATATATAATAGCACTTAGAGAATCTCATTGTACAATTGTTTGAAAATCTTTAATAATGGAATTCAGCTCATTTTAAGAGAAATGTGGGAAGCTCAATAGTTCGAATCTAAGTAGCAAACATTATTAACTAGTGCTATGGGCGATGGTAGTATATCTGTGGAATTGGTTGAACAACTGAAATCCTTTTCTGGCCCCCCTGCATGTCTAAAGTTACTCTGAGCAGCCCATTTTCAAACATGTATAGGCTTATTGCTCAGTGTGGCCTTCATAGATACATGCCTGTAAGTCCGAAACAGCCATTCAAGGGAAGGGTTAATTTGCATCTAGGGGTGTGAATAGACTTCAAAGAAAAGTGTTCAAATGAGATGGAGCAGGGATACTGGTCAGTCCCACATGAGCTACAGGGCATTTCCATAAGCTCCCAGTCACACCTAGGATGGATTGTGTACCCTGACATAACATGGAACTTTGCTCTGGCATTTTGGGAGTTAAAATGCTGAAATTTGGAAAAAAAAAACATTTGGTGCTAGTTGCTGCAGTAAAACAAAGAAGTGTCAGAGCAGAAGGAGATTGGCAGCTGAAGCCCCAAAGAAAGCTGAACCCTCTCATGGAAAGATCAAATGTTAAGCCCCAGGGAGAGCTGAGATTGACTTCACTGAGCTGTATTTATTCCCCAACCACCCAATCAAGCAGCCATTTCTCACCCAGGCATGGCAAGGGGAAGGTGGTTTGTTGCTTATTAGACTGACTGTATTCTATGATTATATTCCCTTTTCTTTTAGATAGCTTCTAGGGATGGGCATGAAATGAAAAACAAAATGCTGTTTCGTCGCTTTGTTAAATAACAAAATGTAACAAAATGAGGAAGAAGCATTTAGTTACAGAAGAAACAAAATGGTATTTTTTTCTGCTATCATTTACCAGAAAGAACACCATTTTGTTTCATTTGTAACTAAATGCTGCTTCCTCATTTCGTTTCATTTCATTGCATTTTGTCTTGTCTGTAAAACAGCTATGGATTCCTTACCTGCTGGGCTCGGAGGCCCTGTCACCTCCACCACCGTGGCCGGAGAGGGTGAGTGGGCCCAATGGGAGGCCTTGCCACCTTGCTGCCAACACTGCTGAACAGCCATGGCCATGGCCGAAGAGAAAGGGGCAAGTGGGCAAGTGGGCCTGGCAGGAAGCCTTGCTGCTGCGCCACCGCCATCACCAAAACAAGAGGGTGAGCATGCCACCGTCAGCATCCAGAAAGGAGAGGGCGAGAGCAGGCCCAGAAAGCCAGCTTAGGCCGACCACCGCTGGAGACGCTGCCACCACCTGACCCCCAAAAGGTAACTAAATGTTTTGTTTAACATTTCATATCGTACTTTTGTTTAAAAAAAACCATATGAAACGAAACAAAATGAAATGTGGGTGGATGAAGCACAACAAAACAAAACACTGTTTTTCCATTTTGTGCCCATCCCTAATAGCTATACTGAATCTCTGTTACACTTAGGAAGGGTACCGAATGTGTGTTAGGCAGTGAGAGGGCACACCTGACCAAGGAAGTTCTTGGCTAGTTGGCACCCTGAGACACATTTTTCCTGAGCAGATCTCTTTGAGTGGGGTTGGAAAGAAGGAAGCTAGAGCAAGGTTTGCCTACACATTCCCATAGTTGATGATATTGTGTAGCACTTTCCATTTCATGTTATAGACCTTATTTTCCCCCTTTTGTTTGCTATATGGGGTTCAAAGTGCAGCCGTCAGATTGCTGAATGGGGGTGGTTACAGGGATCACATAACTCCCTTGATACAGGAGCTCCACTGACTCCTAGTCAGTTTCTGGGCACAATTCAAAGTGCTGATTTTAACCTATAAATCCATAAATGGCTCAGGCCCACACTACCTCAAAGACTGTTTCTCACATTATGAGCCACCTCAGGTGCTCAGGGGAGGCCTTTTCTCTCAGTCCTGTCACCTTCACAGGTGCATCTGATGAGTACACAGGAGAGAACTTTCTCTATTGCTGTTCCCAGGCTTTGGAACTCCTTCCCACATGAGGCTAGATTTTCCTACTGCAAGCAGGCAAAGACCTTTCTCTTCTGGAAAGTCTTCCCTCAATAATTAGCTACCTGTTGTGTGATTTTCATTTGATTGTTTCACTACTCCTTTGACTAGATTGGTTGTTTTTGTGTTTTCCATTTTTTCTAATTTGTTTTCTTATTGTTCTTAGCTTTAATAATATCTTATTAATGATGTAAAATGCCTCCTCACATGTTCTTAGCTTTAAATTTTGCCTTTAATGTCATTCACAGTCATGATATATTTGTTTTCTTCAACTTTAAATATTATCCTCCCATGTTCCAAGCTGTCTTGAGTTATTTTCAAAAAGAAAGATGGGGTAAAAATATTTCAGATAAATAAATTATATAATAAAGTTTGCAAATGTGCTCCTGACCACTGCTTAAAGCTGGATATTCAAAATAACACAGAACTCAATACTTCTCATATAAAATTATATGTCATGCATCAGGATAATCTAATGTTATGACTAGAGACGGGCATGAAAAAAAATCATTCCATTACAGTATAGAAATATAACAAATAAATAAATAATAATAAATAAATAAATAATATTTGTTATTCATTTCATTATGTAACAAAACGAATAATGAAAATGGCAATGAAATTGGAACAAACCGAACAGAACCACAAAAATTAGGTTCGTTACGTTTTGTTTCTATTAATGGCGATGCGCAAATGAAATGAGCTGTTTTAAATGTTAAAAAACGTCCTGAATATCCGTAAAAACCCAGCAATAATTATTTATTCTGCCTGATAATACCTACTAGGGGGGGTTGGGTCCTTAAAACATACATGTATGTCTTTTCTCAGATCGCTGTATTTTTTCCTTTAAGGGGAGTTAGGGGACATCGACCCAAAATGGCTCCCATATGCCTAATATTGATTTCTTGGGTATTAAAATGTCCTGGACATCCATAAAAATGCAGCGATAATTATTTGAAATTTTTACCTACCAGGGGGTTAGGGTCCTTAAAATGTTTGTTTTTGTCTTTCTCCCATCACAATGTATTTTTCTTTTCCCTTTAAGGATGACAAAAAATGGACTCCAGCCACAAAATGGATGCAAGCCATGTGATGGGATCATGTAAATTCTTGGACAATTTCAACCAACAGCATGCCCAGGTTGCAGACTGGGTAGGTGTGGCAGCCACAGAGCACATAAAAAGCTCTGATACTCCCTGTCCTCCTTGCAGTCTGCAGTGGAAGTTAGGGTGGGATTGCTGTCCCTGTGACTCGTTACTTTAGGCCATCCAGACAGGTGTGTGTCTCTGTGTTCCTGCTGGCTGCAGCCTGGCTCTTAGGGGAAAGAAAGAAGATATTTCTCTTGCAGCCTCCCTGTGTGCGTACGTACCTCTCGGTGAGTAGCCTCCCCTGCCCCACAGTGCAGTCACTCTGAAGCTGCTTTACGCCCTGGGCAATGCCCACTACTGCCTTTGCAGCCTCCCTGTGTACCTAGTCTATACTGTGTCTCTGCCAGCATCATGTTTTTAGTGTTTTTCCTCTGGTCTGGGGTATTGGGGGATGCCCGCACACGGAAATGCTTTAAATCGCTCAAAAAGCGGGTAAAAATGAAAAACGAAAAAATGAACCAACAAAATGAAATTTTTTCAAAAAATTTGTGAAAAATGAAAATGAACTGAAACGGGACCTGCAATGAAAAATGAAAAACCAGAACGTCATTTTTTCGATTTGTGCCCATCTCTAGTTATGACACCTTATGAGGGTGATCTTAGCAGCCATTTCCTGTGCTTTCCACCTCAATTGTCCCCTAACTAATTTCTCCTGCACCACTCTAGCTGTGGAAGGTGGACAAGCCACCCTCTGTAGGGATGCAAATCTCACCAGAGTCACCAATAGAGGTAGGTGTAAGAGGAGAAGATGGTAGAAGGGACTTGTACGGAAGGTCCTGGAGAAAGAAATACACATTCTGGAAAGGGCAAGGTCCAGAGAGGAGAAAGAATCAAGTTTCCAAGGTTATTAAAAGGGAAGGAGAATATGAAGAGAAGGGGGGAATTGGAGTAGACACATTAGAGTAGCATAGCTGCAATGCTGGAGAATGCAGAAATACTCCTATCACCTCTGATAACTTGAGTTTGCAGAATGGGTTATCCAAGAGACAGACACCTTGTCCTGTAAAAGAATAGATAGATGGGAACAAATCTGAGCTCTAAAGACTTATGTGGGGAGAGTGAGGTAACACTTCCCCATCTTTGGATCTCAGTACTGGCTAAGAATGGTTTGGTGGGACAGGCTATTAGAAAACTCGTACGGTTACAGCAGGTTGTTGTTATTGTATTGTTTTGTTCATTAAAGTTGACTAGTACAAGAAATCTTGACTCCAACCCTCTGGAGAAATTGATCCCTTTGGTGCAATTTGGGTGACTTGGGGGCACCCCTCTCTCTGTGCTTTTTAATAACCATCCATAGCTTTTCATAGTCCCCATTATAAATATATATTGTGAATGTGATCCGCACCCCCCTGCAGATTCAGGTGCCATCCTTGGTGAATTGAGATACATGCTTTTGCAGTTATATTTAGGTGAGAATCAGTAGTTCTTTTCTTAGGAATGTTATTTGAATCTTCCTCTCTTTCCTACAGGAGTATACAATATAGGAAGTTACATTATATTATAATTTTTACAAACCCCTTAGGTTTTACCCATATCTTTCCTATAAATTCAACTATACATGACTGAGGCTATGCTGGTTTGCCACCTGCTAGAAATATTGTCTTTCATTCATTACAGAGATAACATGTAATTAAACAATGTGTTAAATCTCTTTACTGCCAATTACAAAAGAAAGGGTAGAAAAACTGCTTCAAATCTCATTTCTTTCCCTCTAGGAATACAGCACAGTCACAAGTTCCCAAGTTAAACAGCGGTTAGCATCTCCTTTCTGGATATGGAGCACTATCTGGGTGGGTGGGAACCTAAACTTTTAAACAAGGGAAACAAAGAATATCATGTTATGTTAGGAAAATTCCTGTGTAATGTTCAGCAGTCTTTTATTCCATTTAAAGTTTCTCTGTGTAAATTAAATGCTTTATTTAATTCAGATATAAACCATATGCAAATATATAATTATCATGCTAGTCATATGGAACATTCTGAAAGGATTTCTAGTATTGAGATTTGATGTAGCAAAGAGGATTAAACACATTTTGATTATGAATTGCATATCCTGAAATAACTCTTTAATCTCCATATTATTTCTAGTGCCTACCCACATTCTAAATGTAGAAAATATTCCCCCTACTTGCTTTGCCACTAATTCAAGGTTATCCTCCCCCTCGTGTCTGTTTACATTCTTCTTTTTTTCCAGTTATTTGTCTCATTTATTGTCTTGTATGAGTTTTGTCTTGAGTCTCTTTTTTACATTTTTATTTACTTTCTACACTAAATTACATAAAACAAATATACTGCTTGCCTCCTGTCATGCTACCGCTTCAATCAGAGTTTTCCCAACATTTGAGCCCAATATAATTCATATCTCCCTTCCCAGCTTAAATGAGCATACTTTCATACTTAGTTTCCTTATTATCTCATCCTTATTCTATCTATCTTTACTTACATCTATTTTAATGCAAAGAATATAGCCTACCTAATATCAACAATCTAGTCAAACTGGCTCTTTAGCTAATCAGTACTAAGCAATTTAGGATAGATTTGGCTAATATATATATATAAAATCATCCAGAGTATATTTACCCATTCTTCCAAAGGATGCCTAATTTTTGCAATCATCAAGTTAATACTTTATCAGCTATTCTAAAAGAGCAACCTCCTGGTCTATATGTTTCACTTTATGGATAGAAGTTCTTGTATATAGCTAATGGCCTCTATTCTTTTAAAAATCTAACAGATTAACATATATTTATATATCAGGTTTATCTTCACATTTCCATTTTCTGTTTCCCATATCATACCAATTAACTAGTGGCCTTAGACAATCAGAATATAGAAAACATTTTTATGTAATAGATTCACTAAGCCAGAAATTCTTTTTTTCAATTTTCCCTTTTCCTGCCAAATCCCTTATCGTCACAGGTTGTTCCCTCCTTTTCAAATCCTTTATCTTCATGGGTTGTTGTATTATCTTGATTGTAATCTTGATGGCTGCTCTGCTACTGAAAAAGTCCCAAATTTTGCTCTTTTGGGCACCCATATTAAGACAGATGCACTTATCATATTCTGTAGACTTGGCACATCTAAGGGCTTAGCCTGCATCCTTCTTTTCATGTTTGTCTTCATGCTGAGATGTGTCATTTGTTCTGATTTAATATCTTGATTCGAGCTGATTTCAGTAGATGTGTTTATTATATTTTGTGAATTTGGCACATCCAAAGATTTATTGTTTTGTTTGTAGATGAGAACTAATTTCATTTTTTTCTAGAGACCCAGTGTTATCCACCACTCCATCTTAAATTATCTGTTTTGCTCCTGTGACTTTATCAGAATTTAAAATCTCTGTATCTTCAGAGGTTGAGTCTTCATGCTGAGATATCTATATATATTTTTTTGCAAGCTGGATAGAATTATGTTGGCAAAATCTTCTGAGATGTTCTCCCAGTCCATTGTGTTTTATAGCTCACAATAAAGGGTTAATATTGCTTGTAATAGTTTCTGCCAGTTAGATTCCAAAAAAAAAAGAGGTACAGAGGAGAGTAACTAGACTAGATTGAAGCCAAAGCAGCAAGGAACAGCCTTCAAGCGTTGTTTTCAAAACGTGTGGTTACTCGAAGGTCAGATTATGTTTTTTGAAAAAAACAACTTTCCCAATGCTGCTCTTGTAGCTGCATCTTTAAATTCAACATATTTATTTATTTGTTTATTTATTTATGAATTTTTATACCACCCATCTTCCTAAAGGAACTCCAGGCAGTTAACAACAATAGTAATTGAAAGCAGATCACGGACTGCAAATACTACAAATAGTGGAAAAGGGGGTAGGAGGAAGAATACCCGGCAAAATGGCAAACACACACACACACACACACACACAAAACTAAACTAAAGGTCACCAAATGCCTCTCAGAAAAGCCAGGTCTTGAGTGCTTTTTTGAAGGTAGTCAGACACTGTGCTAGGCGCAACTCACTTGGCAGATGGTTCCAAAGCGAGGGGTCAGCCACAGAGAAGGCTTGATATTGGGATACCAATTTCCTATCCTTCCTGGGAGTGGCCACCTGAAGTGAGAGAGCCTGTGGCATTCTGGTGGGTTGGGCCTCAGTTGACCTCTGGGAGATCCGCTCTGCCAGGTATTCAGGTCCCAAGCTGTGGAGGGGTTTGTGAATCAAAACCAGTACCTTGAACCTGATCCGGGACACAATGGGCAACCAGTGCAGGTGGGCCAGAATTGGGGTGATGCAGTCATGTCCGCACCCACCATCAGTCTGGCCACTGCATTCTGTACTCACTGGAATCTCCAAATAAGGTTAAAGGGCAATCCCACATAGAAAGCATAAAGGCATAAAGTAGTTTCTTTTAAATTTTGTCTTTAAATCCACCACATAAGAAGATCAGCAAGATTTTCCAGGTATTAAGGAGAAGTTTCACATAGAAAGAGACAGAAGCATTCTACTCATGACACACCAAATATTTACAGCTTTAATGTCCGGCACCGACAGCTCCAGTGGGAGATGAAGCATTTTCTTGGTTCCACAAAGTTCACTGCTGCTCCCTTTGTGGTCTACAGTTGCTGACTCTTCTTTGTTTCCCCTCCAAGGAAACTTTACCCTTATTAGGGTCCCTTTATCTGGAGGAATTCAACTTGATGTGGAACACTTATCAAGTTGTCTCGCCACGGTGTAGCCGGTGTAACCCGGAAGTTTCTGCTTACATTCTTCTAAAAGCAGTGCTAAGCAAGCGCCATGACAAAGAGCCTTTTATAGAAGACAAAAAACTGAGCCCACCAACTTATGTCAGTCTTAGAAAAATATGGGGACAGGCTGAGGTACAGGTGAATAAGGACCAAAAGTCAAGCCAAGATCTAATATTTACACTCATGACACTTATTTTATGAGTTTGCAAAATAGTTACATTTTTATTTACAAAGACTATGGGTACAATTAGCGGGAGGGAAAAGGTATGCACCTCACCAGATAGAGTTGTGTTAATGGGAGAAATCTCCTTTAACATACACTTCCACCTACTGGGGAAATCACTAAAGCTTTGTCCCTAAAAGTGACAGCTGAACCAAAAAAATGTAGATCATCATGGGATTGTTGGGAAATAGATTGTGCTGGATCCAATGTGGGATCTATTTCCCAGTGTCATCACTCCGCACTCATCATTCCCCACTCATTCTGGCTATCTTGGGTTTCCTGGGAGGTGTAGTAAAAAGCTTTTGGAACTTTCCCAAGGTCTAATGTAATCTTAATCTCCCTACAGTTTTCCTCTTATAGGAATGAGATTTGTTGATTTCTGTGGAGTAAGACCCTTTCCAGGTGTCAGAAACTCTATGTTTTAATGTAGTAGCAACAGTCTCCTGAATAACGGGGGGAGGGGAAGAATCCCTATCCCACAGCTATAGACAGCCAACAAACTCACACTCTATACCAGAGCAAAGAAAGACTTCTAGCCCTCAGAGCTCCTGCCCTCTGAAGATTTAGGCCACTGGGACTGGTGAAATGTAGGGAAGAAGTAAAACCTCCAGCACACAGCCAAACAACCCAAAAAACCCACAACAACTAGTCAGTATTTTACTGGTCAGTACTGAGTCAGTTTTTTATTCCTATAAAAATATCCACAAGCTTCCTTATGCTATTCCTTCTGTTCACTGTCCTCACAGTATGAGGACCTGTTCCAATAATATATTCAGCTAAGATCATGATTATACAAGCAGTCACAATAAGTGCCTTCTCGAAATTGAAGCATAATGCTGTTCATTGGACAAGGGGACCAACATTCTATTAGTACTCATATAAGGTCTGTCTAACTTGTTAATTTCAGCTACTTGATGAGAGGTCCGGATACATATTGATTCCATGCCTGGTCATGTGCTTAAACACATACTGAGATTAGTCTCATCCATGTGCTATAATTAGCTTTGGTAAACTATGAAAAATTCTCAAGAACACCAATAGAATTTGAGCTATTTTTGAGAACTTTGAAAAAGTAAACACCATTGTTGTTGGCAATGGATCAAATCACATAAGGAAGTCAGTTGGAAGGTGCAGTGCTAAACCCACTTGTCTGTTTATAAGGTCAATTGAACTTAATCAGATACTCTTTTGACTAGAAATGCACTGAATGAAATTGATTATAATTTTGTTCGATTAACTCCTGCATTTCGAGGCAGAATTTCAGAGGATATCCATACATGAAATGCAGTGGTCTGATCACTGACTTTGCAGTAATTCAACAGTTTTTCCACTGAGCTGGTTTAATAGTAAAAGGCATTAAAGGTAAAGATTTATTTTTTATTTTGAAAAAAACTTGTTGAACAATATGCATGTATCTACAAATCCAAAATAATTCTAATGTACATCAGTGTCAGCCCCAAATAAATTATATGGCTGGTAGTGAACAGTGATGTTCTGCTCATGCGGTTGATCTTACCCTCTCACTTTGGTCCAGGTTAGGGATGTAAATCTTCATCTGTCTCATCCTTTCAAGTGAGGAACTACCAGATTATTCCTCTTTCCCCATGACAGCACAAGGTACAACAACATTGGAGAAGAAAGAGAAGGATTTTTCCTGTGCAAATTCAGAAAAGCTGCTGTTGAACACAGTGCTTTAAATTAATCACACAATGTATGCAAAAGTTGGTCTGTGTCATCGATGCAACCAATATGGATTTGACCAAACTCCGGGAGTCAGTGGAAGACAGGAAGGTCTGGCGAGCTCTGGTCCATGGGGTCATGAAGAGTTGGACATGACTGAACAACTGAACAACAACAATGCAAAAGTAGTGGTGCTTATTGCTTTTTTTTGCAGGGAATCTTCAGTAGCAGAAGCAGTGTAGAGGTTGCTTATGTCTTCCGTGACAACAGCCATTTTGTGCTTGCTTTGTAATTTGTGCTTAGGAAGAACATTTGTGCACAGTGAGCAGAACATTAGTGGAGGTTGTTAAAAATGTTTAAAGGAAGTTATCTTGTCAAACTCATACATCTTAAATCAGGAGTGGACAATTTTGGCAGGCTTGGTGGGTCTGGTGTAGACGTGGGCATGACTTAGTGAAATTCCTGTTTCCGTTTCCGTTCCTTGTTTCCGTTACGTAACGGAAAAGGAAATGACAATTACTCCGCCAGAACTCGAACTCGAACTGACTAAAGAAAAATTGGGTCTGATTTGTCGTTGTCGTTCCTGGCATCGCGGCGATCGCGCAATGCCAAGCGGCACAGAAAAAAAGTTTTTAAAAGTTAAAAAAAAAACCCGATTCCCGGCCAAAAAAGCAGGCGGAAATATGCCTGCCTGCGTGAGGGCACCTACCAGAGGGGTGGTTTCGGGAGGGTCCCCGGCCTCCCCCCTCTCCTCCTGTCCTTCCTGGGCTGCTCTGGCAGAGTGGCGGCCGGTGGCGGGCATCCTCGTCGTCCCGCCAACGTCGCCGCCTCGCCGGCTCACCGCCGCCATTCAAGCGGCACAGAAAAAAAGTTTTAAAAACCCCGATTCCCAGCCAAAAAAGCAGGTGAAAATATGCCTGCCTGCCTGCCTGAGAGTGCACCTACCAGAGGGGTGGTTTCGGGGGGGGGGTCCCTGGCCTTCTCCCCCTCCTGTCCTGGGCTGCTCTGGTGGGGCATCCTCGTCGTCTCGCCAACTCGCCTGCCATGCGGTGCGGGCGGGGGATCCAAAATGGGGCAGGCGACCGCAATCTTTTTTTTGAAATCGTGGTCCAAAAACACACCAAAGCACCACAGAAACATGCGAAAATTGCTATTTTAAAACTGCCAGATTTTTTACAGTAGCAGTGGGTTTTTCTTACAACAAAATGTCTCCTGTCCTCCTCTCCATTGATTTTATTTTATTTTATTTTATTTTATTTTATTTTATTTTATTTTATTTTTTTTACACCTGCGCAATGATGGGCTGGCCATGGGAGGGGACCATGCAAATTTTTGGAGCCATTCCACCAATCGCATGGCCACTTGGCCAGGTTTTGACCACAGAGACTTCTGGAATGTGCCAATCGGGCATAAAAAGCCCACTAACCCTAGCCCGAACCTTAACCCTAAGTCTAACCCTAACCCACACGCCAGTACACTGTCCTTCTAAGTGGGTCAGAGAGGCACCAAGAGGTGCACCCCAATACTCAGCCTAACCTTACCTGTAACCCTAAGCCTAGCCCTTGCGCTAACCCTAACTCTAAAGCCAGATCTGTGTACTTGCATTGCACTACATGCAAGTACGCTTCCCTTCTTAGTGAGACACAGTGAGAGCCCGCATTCTCTCTCACCGACTGATGCAGAGAAGGCACCCCAAAGAGGGGTGCCTCTGCCAGTCCAGTGTCACTGTCCACTAAGCAAGTCTGAAACTTGGTATGCATATCCATATGGCTATGCATGCTATTTTGTAGCAGGTGAGGAGAGGAGGCACCCACGGGTGCCTCCAGGAGCCCGCTTTCCCCTCATAGCGGGCCAGAGGAGGCACCCACCCCACAGAGGTGCCTCCAGGAGCCCGCTACCCCCCCTAAACCAGTACTAATGACAGACGAAAAAATGACAAATGAAACGATAATTTTTTTGAAAAATTTCGCAAAAAACGGAAACAAGCCGAAACGGACCCATCCCAAAAAAAGATAACTCGGAAAAAAAAATTCCTGGTCATGCCCATCTCTAGTCTGGTGCTATTCAATATCTTTAATAAAGATTTGGATGAAGGAATAGAGAGTAATTGAAAGGGGTGGCTAATTCCCTAGAGAATAGGATAAAAATCAAAAATGCCATTGACAAATTAGAGTGCTGGGCCAAAGCTAATGGAATGAGTTTCAACAGGGAGAAATGTAGGGCCCTGCAACTAGGCCAAAAAATGAGTTGCACAGATATAGGATGGGACACACCTGGATGGAGAACAATAGTACCTGTGAAAGGGATGTCGGACCACAAATTTAACATGAGTCAGCAGTGTGAATCAGTGGCCAAGAAAGCCAATGCAATTCTTGGCTGTATCAACAGGAACATACTTTCTAGAGCAGGGGAGTGGCTTAGGGAGCTGGGAATGTTTAGCCTTACAAAAAAAGAAGGTTGATAGAGGATATGATAGCCACATTTAAATATCTGAAAGATTGTCATATTGAATAGGAGACAGGCTTATTGTCCATGGCTTCAGAGACTAGGAACAATGGTTTCAAATTACAGGAAAAGAGATTCAATTTGAAGACTAGGAAGAGCTTTATGACAATTAGAGCTGTTCAGCAGTGGAAAATGCTACCATGGAGGGTGGTGGAGTATCCTTCTTTGGAGATATTTAAGTAGATGCTGGATGGCCATCTGTCAGGAGTACTGTGATGTGGGTTCCTGCATGGCACGGGGTTGAACTGAATAACCCGTATTTTCTAACTCTATGGTCCTATGATTCTATGATTCTATGATAAATTGTATTCTATATATATCCATCTGTCTGAGATTATATGCTTATATGTTATCTTTCCCAACAGCTTAGACTTGTCAAGCAGGTGCCCCTGGTTGATCACTGGGTCACTCCAAGAGATCTGACCTAAGTCAGGCAAGCAACACCACCAGTCTAACTTTTGTGTTTGTTTGTTTGTTAGCTATCAGGGATCCAAATGGCCAAAGCCCCATTTAGTTTTTTGAGGGCATATATAAAGTGTTCTGCTTCTGCTTATATACCGCCCCATACCACTACAAGTGGTCTCTGGGCAGTTTACAATTTTAATTACAGTGTGCAGGCTACACATTGCCCCCCCAGCAAGCTGGGTACTCATTTTACCGACCTCGGAAGGCTGGAAGGCTGAGTGAACCTTGAGCCTGCTACCGGGGATTGAACCCAGGTCGTGAGCACAGTTTTACCTGCAGTACAGGCATTTAACCACTGTGCCTATATGCCTATATGCCCCTTCATCTCTTTTTCTGCACTTTGCAGCCCTCCTTGTGTGGCATAGGAATCCTTGTTGAGGGAACTTCCCTCCCTAGGCTTAGGCAGGGTTGATGCCATGCTCTTGTACACATCATTTCTCCTTCTCCTTCTCAAGAGCTCCCTCTCCCTCTGCTGACATCTTCAGACTGGGACTTTCTTGTGGCTGTGGTGTCACTGTGACACAGACTGCAGTCTTTCTTCCTCACGACCACTTCTCGCTTACACTTCCATTCTTCTTTCAAGCAGTTACCAACTCTCGGCCAATCCATCTTGAAAACCACCAATCAACTGAATGGGCTGAGCTGCCATGCTTGTCCTGTTGCATGCTAGTAGACAGACTAGAGTGAGGTGTCCTCCATTCAGGTCCACCAACCTGCAAGCCTCCTGTCTCCTGATTGTGCCAACCTATAGCCTTGCTCTGGTGCAATTTTACTCAATGGTTGCTCTTCCAGCCAACCCAATGCCAGCCCAGTGGAGCCTCTATGCTGCAGGACTGATCACTTGAATGCTCTGGTCACAACTTGTGGTCCCCAACTGAATCTGGGTCCCAGCTTTCTGCACACAAGCTAAATAAATGCTAATGAACGAGCTATTCAAGGGAATACAGGCATAAAGAAAAGCTATTTTCTAGTGCAAATAAAGCTGCAAACATCTTGGACTTTAGTAAGTTTCAGTGAGTGATGAGACATTTTGTTATAAAGCACATTAACAATGCAATCAAATATCAAAATTAAACAGGCAAACACATTAGTGTAAGGATGAGTAAAGAAACCAGTGAAATGCTTTAAAACGGATGTTGCTACATGAGCTGTTCATTGTGACTTTTTGAACCTAACTAGCTTGAATAGGAAATCAGGCTATTACAATTCCAGGGACAGAGTATCCAAAACAAAGCAAGACAAAACAATGTTGATTTAACAGAAGTGTGCTCTGTGTGAGATTTTCTTCCAAACAAGAATAGTCATCATTTTTAAAAAGAAAAGTAATAATCATAATGAAGTTGTTACATTTGTAGCAATTAAGACTGGCTGAATAGACTGAACAGCAGTTTTTAACTCATACTTGGGTAGAAAGTGAGATAATGGTTACTCTTTTAATGTTTGTACTTGTCTGGACAAAAACAGTCTCCAGGTCCACCCAAACTGCTTTTATAGCCCCATTTACAGTGGTACCTTGTATAAAGAAATTAATTTGTTCAAAATGAAATTATGTTAAGCAAATTTTCCTTTATACAAATTCCCATAGGAATGCATTGAAAATGGAGTAATCCCATTTTTATGTTGTATGGATTTTCCCCATAGGTGATTATGTTAAGCAAATTTCCCCTATCTCTGGATTTTTTTATGTTGTACAAATTTTATGTTATACAAGCTGTTTGTTATACAAGGGTCCACTGTAATGATGTTTTGTCATTCTGGTTCTAACGGAAGCCTCAAAGGCAACTACAGTTGGAAATTTACTCAGTAGCTAGCTCTCTCTCTTTAAGTTATTCCTTCAGAGTTCCTCAGTGGGAATAACATGAGCTCTTCACTCAAGATGGACATGAAGCACAGTGCAGCAGTTTGGCCCTATGAAGTGCAGTACCCACACAGGAGTTCTGCAAGTGACACATACTTCCCCCCTCTTCTTCCCAATGTGATTGCCCATTCACTGATTGTGGCACTCTTCCCTCCACTGCCTCCTGTGGTTGCTGTCCCCTCAGATGAGAAAGTGATGCAGGGATGCTCACACCATCATCATGCTGAATCACTGGATTGCAGTTTGTTGCCATTTTTACTTGTTGTCTTTGTATTATGGGCTTTTTTCTTTTTTTTATTATTATTATTATTATTATTATTATTATTATTATTATTATTATT
>JAHTLZ010000021.1:7840943-7904916 GCA_023846285.1 Phrynocephalus versicolor
TTATTATTATTATTATTATTATTATTATTATTATTATTATTATTATTATTATTATTATTATTATTATTACTACTACTACTACTACTACTACTGCTGCTGCTGCTGCTGCTGCTGCTGCTGCTACTACTACTACTACTACTACTACTACTACTACCCTGAGCAGTGGGTGGGAGAAATAAACAAACAAATAAATAATAGTTTTGCTGACTGAAATCTGCTAGTAGAAGAGCCAAAAAAGGGGCAGAGAAGGCAAAAAGTCAAGGAGAGTATGAGCTTTGCCAGAACCAGACCTGTCTTGGTCCAGATTCATATCTACTATTCTTGGACAAGGTTAGGCTAGAATCAGGGTAGCCTAATTAATTTTCAACATCTCTAGGCTGGGATTTATAATTCATCACATACACAGCAGGCACAGTGTCATAAGTTGTTGTTGTAAACCACCCAGATTTCCCATTAGAGGGAAATAGGTTTGTGGTAAATAAATAAATAAATAAATAAATAAATAAATAAATAAATAAATAAATAATCACTTCCAATCTGGAAACAGAGCTCGTATCAAAGTCTGGCTCTGATGGACAACTGCCACCCTGAGTCTCCTTTTTTATTTTTATTTTTCTGGAGCGGCACTCTAAGCAGCACTGGAAAGATGGATCTAGCCATTTCCCCCAATGCTAAAATGTATGGGACACTGTGGGAAATGAAATGCTGCATTCTCAATGCCTCTTGAAGGCCTAGTGCCCCTCCCCCAGATATATAGAAGAAGGGTGGCCATCACATTGCAAATTTACTTTTTATTTTAAAACCCCATAAGAAGCCCCATAAGAAGCCTCCTAGAAATACCAACATTGTGGGTCAACTTCCCCTGACTGGAGGGCCCTCTTTGTGGATGTATAACTCATACGTCAGAAAACCAATCTTCACCAAACATACATATAGTCCTGGGAGAAGCTTCCCTGTAATCATGGTGTGTCTGGTTGCCTTGGGGACCATTTTATGGCCCTACACATTGACAAAATCAGAAATAAATAAAAATTGATTAACCCCTATTAATAGGGGTATACATTCATATGAATATGAACCAACAAATCAGCATTTCTTGAATAAATTTTGCAATTCATTATTTTAAATATTATGCCCATCTCTAGTTGCATGTGTTTTAGAAGAGATTAAAATGTTTATAGCTTAAAATGTTATACCATGAAAAGATTTTCCATCATGTATTAAATGATGCTTTTCCATCAGTTATTATTTATATTATTTATACTATTTATAAATAATCCTTGGTCTTCCTGTAAGACACTATGCATTGCTGCTATATTTGTATTAAAATCTGCATGGTAGCCAGACTCGATATAAATGGAGCTCAGATCAGCATAACGTGCAGTGAAATGGACGTCCTCTAACTTGTCCCTTCATCTGACCACTGAAGAGGATCTTGAATGCTGCCAAAAGAAACAAGTTCTGGTTGAATGCTCAACCACATTAAACCTGCAAGTCTGTATATAATAGACTGGCTTGAATTTTAAATATTAATATAACTGTATATATATAGTATAAGTCATCCAGTTCATGCAACACTGATCCTTCTAGCACATATAGAGACTTTCACTAAGTACTGCACTTTTCTAAAGAGAAAACAAATCTTTTTGTTACAATTTGTTACATTTGCCACAATTGTATGCTCTAATTTATTTCCACATTCAGACTAGACATGGGCACGACTTGGCAAAATTCTCGTTTCCGTTCCTCGTTTCCGTTATGTAACGGAAACGGTAACGACAATTACTCCGCCAGAACTTGAACTCGAACTGATAAAAGAAAAATTGGGTCTGATTTGTCGTTGTCGTTCATGCCATCGCAGCAATCGCGCGATGCCAAGCGGCACAGAAAAAAGGTTTTAAAAATAAATAAAAAACCCGATTCCCGGCCAAAAAAGCAGGCGAAAATATGCCTGCCTGAGTGAGTGCACCTACTAGAGGGGTGGTTTCTGGGGGGGGTCCCCGGCCTCCCCCCTCTCCTTTCCTGGGCTGCTCTGGTGGGGGGCATCCTTGTCGTCTCGCCAACTCGCCATGCCATGCGGTGCGGACGGGGGATCCAAAATGGGGCAACCGCAATATTTATTTTGAAATCGTGGTCCAAAAACACACCAAAGCACCACAGAAACATGCGAAAATAGCTATTTTAAAACTGCCTGAATTTTTACAGTAGCAGCAGTGGGTTTTTCTTGCAACAAAATGTCTCCATTGATTTTATTTTATTTTATTTTCATCTTTTTACACCTGCGCAATGATGGGCTGGCCATGGGAGTGGACCATGCAAATTTTTGGAGCCATTCCACCAATTGCATGGCCACTTAGCCAGGTTTTGACCGAGATTTCTGGGATGTGCCAGTCAGGCATAAAAAGCCCACTAACCCTAGCCCGAACCCGAACCCTAACTCTAAGCCTGACCCATACGCCAGTACACTGTCCTTCTTAGTGGGTCAGAGAGGCACCCAGAGGTGCACCCCACTAACTCACCCTAACCTTACCCGTAACCCTAAGCCTAGCCCTTGCGCTAACCCTAAGCCTAAGCCAGATCTGTGTACTCGCATTGCACTACACGCAAGTACACTTCCCTTCTTGGTGAGCCATAGAGCGCCCAGAGGGCTTCGCTCCCCAGCCCAACAAGTGCACCGTATGCCACTGTATGCCAGTATGCTGTCCTTCTTAGTGAGTCAGAGTAGAGGCACCCAAAAGAGGTGCCTCTGCCTGCCACTGCAACTTGGTATGCATATCCAATTGGCTATGCGTACCCTTTTGTAGCGGGCCAGAGGAGGTACCCACCCCAGAGAGGTGCCTCCAGGAGCCCACTTTCCTTTCATAGTGGGCCAGAGGAGGCACCCACCCCAGGTGCCTCCAGGAGCCTGCTTTCCCTTTGTAGTGGGCCAGAGGAGGCACCCACCCCAGAGAGGTGCCTCCAGGAGCCCGCTATCCCCCAAAAATATTACTAATGACAGATGAAAAAATGACAAATGAAACGACAAATTTTTGAGAAATTTCGTGAGAAACGGAAACGAGCCGAAACGGGCCGGCTCCGACACACGACAACTCGAAACATCATTTTTCCTGGTCCTGCCCATCTCTAATTCAGACTACTGATCTGTGCAGCAGTATCATTGTGATACTGCCGCCCAGCTAGTGGCTGTATCTACTTGGTAACACCAGGTGGGAAACATCACAGTATACTGGTATCAATCTTTGGTATTTAAGTATTGGCTCTTCTGGAATCCATGACTATTGGCCCTGCTGAAGTCTCACACTCATTCAAGGTAACACTCTGTTAACTATACCACACTTGTGGTACATCACTAGCCCTATCCTGTTCCAGGAGCTGGCTGAAATATAGTGGTGCCTCGGTTTAAGTAATTAATGCATTCTCCAGGACGTTTTATATCCTGAAGAAAAATGAAACAAAAAATGTTGTAATACCATTTGAATCATTCTTCTTCCATCTGCTAGCTATAAATTCTCCTTTGTTTTACTTTGAGAGAACAAAGTTGACTTCCATCTCCAACCTACACCCCCCAAATGCTTCATTCTAGATTTTTAACCCCCTTAAGCTGACAAGTATAAAGCAGAGGTGTAGAACATTGTGAGAGACTGCCAATGAATTTTTAAAATAGCAATTGGTTAACATTTCACAGACCTCTAAAAAAATTAGTTATAGCTAACACTGCTCATTATTTTTGTTGTTTAGTGTTTATTGTTTGCTAGAGCACTCTTTGGGAGGTCTACAATATAATTATGTAAGAAATACTTGTCCTCCAGAAAAGATGAAGGCTGAGTCAACTTTGAGCTGGCTACCTGAACTCGGGAACTTTAAGCATTCCCAGATTTAAAAATAGATCATATAAATTGTAAAAATCAATCTTATTTATTTATTTTGCTTAAAACATTTGAACCTGTCTTTCTGCTAAAAAAGACCCAAGGTGGCTTGCAACAATTAAAAGGCAGCATTTAATTCAGTAATCACGAGTATACAATACTAAAAGGACCAATAAATGCAATGCCAGAAAAGATAAACAACATCAAAACATCTCCAAATGCACTAAGATGCAACAATAAATTTTAAAAATCACACTTGGAAGCCATTCCATCAGTAAAAGCTTGCCTCAAGACAATGGTCTTTACCTGCTTGCAGAAGGACAGCAAACATGGAGCCAATGTTCCCTCTTGTGGGAGTGAGTTCCAAAGTCTGGAGGCAGCAACATAAAAGGCCCTCTTCAGTGTCCCCACCAAACACACCCATGAAGGTGGCAGGACCAAGAGAAAGGCCTCTCCTGATGATCTTACACTTGAGCTGGCTCATAAAGAGAAGTGTGGCTCTTGAGATAGTTTGGATTCAAGCCATTTAGGGCTTTATTAAGATAGAACCTGCACTCCAAATTGGCAGTGGAGTGGCTGTAACCGGGGGATGGGGGGTATGTGACTCCTGTGTTCAGCCCTAGTTAACAATTTGATTGTTGCAGTTTGGATTTGTAGGCATTTCCTGACACTTTGCATAGACAGTCCCACACAGCATGCATTACAGCAATCCAGCCAGATGCAACTAATGCATGTGCCGCTGTGGCCAAGTCAGACCTCTTCAGGAATGTTTGGTGCTGGCACAATAGTTTTAATTAGGCAAACATACCTCCTGGTCACAGTTGAAACCTGAGCATTGAGATGCAGAGAGAAATCCAAGAGCATCTCTTTCTTGAAAAAGGATGGTTTTCCTTCTTGAAAAATAATGTTTGGCTCCACCCACTCTTTTATTTAAAAATAATCTAGACTGACTTCCCAAACAACTACCTCTTGTTGCCTCTTCAAAGTCCTTCCTGATACTATAATAATGTTGCCAATCACTGCCACTTGCTGCCTTCTCTTGTCACTGCCTGTCCTCACTGCTGCTGCTTCCATGCCATTGCTGCCACTTCCACTGCATGAGTGCCAGACACCACTGCTTTCTGCCACTTCTTGCTATCATGGTCTCCATTGCCCTACTCCACTGCCACCGCCATTTTCACTGAAGGCTTTTTCTGGTTCCAATCCTCCCATATCCTGAAGCCTAAATCTTTTTAGTTCCAAGAAGAACAAAGAGTTGCTTCCAGAAGAGTTGTGGGGAATTCATGGAGTTTTCATCCTTGAGTGATATTTAAGTAAAACTGGAAATATTCATCCATTAAAATGTTTTTCTCTGTTGTTCTAAATAAATGAATAGTTATGTAAATGTTGAAAATCTAAGGACATGATTCTGTTTCAACTAATGTTTTGTTTTGACTAATTTTCTCTAGATGTGGAAAAAAACACAAGATATTGTGAAGAAGATTTATGTAAAGTTGTAGTTCTGGTGTGCATAGATAGGGCAAGAAAAATAGCAGTCCCTTGCCCTCCCTCACTGTCTGGAAGTGTAAAATTATAATGAGCTCTCATCACTAGAAGCAAGTCAAGTGTTCAACCACTTAGGGAAATAATGATGCATGTGAAGTCATCTTGCCCAATTAAAACCAATAGAGATAAAGAATGCCAAGGCAGCCAACTAGACATGAGGATTTATTCCAATGTTGAGGAATACTTTAGCTTATTTGGGTGTCAGAGTTTTCACCCATGCTCTACCTAAGTGCTTCTTTCTTACAGTTCTGTGTTTCTGTTCTATTTAGTCTTGGTCACACAATCCTGTGAGCATGTCTTCATGATGATGATGAATGATGGAAAAAGTTCATGTTGTATGGAATTGTACCCTGGCAGTATACTGCACCTGTTCCATGCTGAAATGAGTTTGGATAAGGCTACAGAATTCTACCACAAATGAAAATGATAGTTGGCCTATATTAGCGGCACCCACACTAGCTTTCTCACATTGACAGCTGTCATGTAACTTCCTTTCCCTCAGCAAGGAGGACTTTATTTGGGGTATTGGTTGCAGTGCACACTCTGTGAAGTACTGCATATGCATCAAAAGGGAGATTTTACAAAAGAGAACACCGGGAGGCATTTTCTCTACCATGCTGTTTCTGTTATTGACTTTCCCGTGGATAAATGGGAATAAGTCCAGGGTTAGTTCCAAGCAGAGTAGACGTGTTGGAGTAAAAGGTATGTCCCTTTCTCTATAATACAGAACTCTGCTGACAAGTTAAAAATAAGGGAGTCAGGTGTTGTGTACAAGAGGTCATGTTTGGAAAAGAGCATGTGGATCAGCAACTACTGCAGTCCATGTTTATGGCATCTTCAATAAATTAGAAATGACCAAATTACAATATTTTAACACTATCTCTTGCACCATGATCTGTACAGTTAGCCAAATGATCATTCATAACAATGGTGCATCAATTGCACCATGCCACAAAGCTTTAATAGAATTGTCTTGAGGTATTTAATAGATTGGGCATAAGGAATGTCCTCCACCCCATCTATTATCTTGAAGAAAGTATTATTCTGTTTTTCAGTAAGTTAGTTGATTTGATTTCTACATTCTTTCTCAATTTTTTTAATGACAAGCTTAGATGAAGGTACTCCCCAACCCTTGTGAATGACTGTAGTTGCGGTTGCAGCTCATTCAATGAAAGACCTTCTGAAGACACCTTGCTGAATGGGTGAAAGCTGTAATGTGTCTTCCACCAGGACAAGGACCTAGACCATCTGGAAGTCACTTAACAGACTATGAAGCAAAGGAGGAAGTTCAAAGATCAATCAAGTGAAATGGGGCTAGTTGGATAGAAGAGAAATTTTCTGCAGCTGTGGATGCAATTTATGTCCTAACGTGTATAAAAGAAGATCTAGCAAATGGCTAAGATAATATTAATATTGAATAGTCAATGTCTGCTTAAAATAGTCTATCAATACATCTGATTTATTTTTAATTTTACGTATATTTGATATACATCTAAAATTTTAAATTGTGCAATGCTCTCATATGAATAAAGAAAATTAAGAAAAAAATACTAAATGACCCACATTGTTTCTACTCTTGATGATTCTCAGTTGAACCACATCTGTGACAGAACACTCTCTAAAACCATGGTCTACATCTGATCTTAGTCTAGAATATATTAGAGATGGGCACGACTCAGAAAAAAATTTCGTTTTCGTTTTCGTTTTCATCTAGGGGTCCGTTTCGTCTCGTTTCCGTTTTCGTGAGCTAATTTTCGAAATTTTTCGTTTTCGTTTTGTTACGTAACGAAAACAAAAAATGAAAACGAAAACAAAATTTTTTTCGTTTCTTCCCATTTAGCTCCATTAAGTGCTTTTCCAGTAATGAAAAACGAAAATTGGCTCAAAATTAGTCATTTCGTTTCCGTTTTCGGTCCATTTTTGAACCGTTTTTCGTTTTTGTTTCGTTACGTAACGAAAACGAAAAAATGAAAATGGAAACGAAACTTTCGCTAAGTCGTGCCCATCTCTAGAATATATTCACAATATCTGGCTCTGGGACAAGATATAATGGTGGATTTCTGCTAGTGGAATGACAGAATCCAGCTGGACCAGAAGGAGTTCAGCCTCCCACCTCCAAAACTGGCTTTAGAAGGTCTGAAATCCCTTCAAAATGATTTTCACACTATATGGAAGGCTGTAGCGCAGAAAGGAGATGAAGAAAGTTCAGAAAGGTACAACATAGGGGTGGCGATTTATTATATGTAGCAATGTATATATGTACACAATGCGTACTTATTAGCATTTGTTTTCAATTAGAATGTGCCAATATTTTGGCTGTGATCTCTCACCTTTTCCAGCACAGGGGACACTTACAATCATTTTTAAAGAATAAGTTGACTGTGATAAATGAAGCAATTTAAACTTACAAGAAAAATATTACCTTTTGTGAGAATACACATCTTTGTCAAACAGTTTGGTCAAGACCAAGTAAAACTGGGTCACATTTTTTCATATACCTCTTGATGAATACATAGAAAACTCTGAAGAGAAATTAGTTTTTTTTAATGAAAGAGATGCAGTTTGGAAATGAGATTTAAGACTTTTCATATTGGAACGATGTTAGACTGATAAATCACCTTTAAACTTAAGAAATGTGCAGAATGTTCCAAAATGAGAAATCACAAAAGAATAATTGATGCCTGGAATTATCAATGGAGGGAGCCCTAATCTCCGTAGAGGGATGCATTGCTTAGTAACATGGCTTAGTAACAATAGTCTATTATAATCAGCCCCCTTTTATTACCAGCTAGAGTCCCCAAGTTACCGTGTCTCATTCATTAGCTGACCAAGCTTTTTCTAACAAAACTACAGATATAAAAGAAAACATGTAATAAAAATAATAAGAAAATAAATCATCCCGAAACTAAACACAAGCTATTGTTTAATTGAAACTGCTCTAAGGACATGTGCTGCTGTCTGATAAAATATAGAGTGTCTTTATTTCCCAAGGCCAGTTTGGCAAATTTAATCTATATTATGAAATAGTCTGACTCAGCCATTATAAGTAAAATTTTACTTCAGAAAGCAATACACTGATTACAGAAAACAGGTGTTTGATGTATCAGACCCACAGATCAGACTGAAATGGACATTTGCTAATGACATTGTCTTTATAGAAGGTTGTCTGGGGTAATTCACACATCACAAAGACTTGTGGATCACTGCAGACAATAGATGACCACAAGAACACAAGGAAATGTTTATCTTTGAAGTGTTTAGGTAGCTCTGTTGAGACAACATACAGCACATTACAATTATTGCAGTGGTCATATTTCGCAATGCCCTAAAAAGCCTTGTCTTATATTGAGTCCACTGAAATATATATATATATATTCCCCTTGCTGCTCCTTTTTGCATTTTGTCTCTCCCTCACTTCCAAGCTGGGACTTTTTGACAGGTTGGGGTATGTATGTCAGAGGGTGGCCCCCTCTCCAAACCCTGACCTGTCAAAAAGCCCCAGCTTGGAGCCGGGGGAGGGGAGAAAGGCAAAATGGAGCGTGGAGGTGGAAAACTCTGCTCTGCATAAGCTGGGGATTTTTATTTGTGTATGGGGGAGCAGTGCCCACCTCTCCAAACCCTGACCTGTCAAAAAGCCCCAGCTAGTAGGCAGGGATCACAAGGAAGAGGGAAGGAAGCAGCAGTAAATTGAAGCTCTGTTTGAATGTACCTCTGTCTCCTTCCTTCTCCTGTTTCCCACCCTCCTCCCAGAGCAGTTTTCTGTACAGGGAGGCTATGGGCAGTGGGGGCTGGCCCCACTTCTTACAGCACTCCATGTCCAAAACACCCCACCTGGGAGGAGGGGGTGGCAGGGGTGAAAGAAGCAGTCGGGCAGGAAATTTACTTCTGCCTGGCTTCTCCTTTCCTCCTACCCCTTGCTTCCCAGTTGGGATTGAGCTGTCAAAATCAGCTGGAAGGTGGTGGGAAGAGGCTTTTGAATACCACACTGCACCAGCTAGAGTGCTGATGCCATTGGGGATTCAATTTGTTTCATTTTGTTTTGTAAGTAACAATATTTTTTCAAAAAATTTCATTCTACAAAATGAAACGCAGGGGGGCGAAACAGAATGAAATCAATCACAGTTTTTCTGGATCTTGCCCATCCCTAGTTAGAACCACAACACAAAATAAAATAATCCAGAACCTTGTAGGCCAGGGAAGTAAAGACATCCCATGGGGCTTGCAGCTGATTACCTGAGACCTGACAACTTAATCCCTCATAAAAGGATTCTTATGGGAAAATGTAAGGTTTGTAATTGATCATCCACATGGCAACTGAATATGAGAAGGAAGGCCTAATTGTAACAGCCAGAGCATAGACAGCAACTAGGATATCTGCAAGGGGGCCAGGACCAGGGTGTTGCCAGAAACCAAGAGTGAGGTTAGCCAGTCCGAGGTCAGGAGTCACAGACAGGGTCATCAGCCAGTTCAAGGTCAAGAGTCACACACAAACACAGTCCGAGAGGGAGGGGGGTGCCAAACAGGCAGACATACAGTGTAGCAGAGTTCCAGGAAGGATCAAGGTAACATGGCTGAAGCTTCAGGAGTCCAAAGTCTCACATTGCTGAGGCAAGGAACAGAGAGCGCCTTATGCTAGTATCAAGCCCACCAGCTGTACTGCCTGAAGGCCTCAGCCTGAGTGGGACCTGATTCTCCAAAGAGGCAAAGTCAAGCGGCCACAATCCTAATACTAATAGCAGCCAGTGAGGCATACCAATCCCAAGACATGTGACCACAACTCCAACTGTATGTCTGGGAGAATGGAATAGACAGAGAAATAATTACTTCTTATTGCCTTCTCCCATGAGCCAAAAGTTTTTCATAGGAAAAGCTGCCTCTGATTCTTCCC
This sequence comes from Phrynocephalus versicolor, assembly GCA_023846285.1. Lineage (NCBI taxonomy): Eukaryota > Metazoa > Chordata > Lepidosauria > Squamata > Agamidae > Phrynocephalus > Phrynocephalus versicolor. The sequence goes on from JAHTLZ010000021.1 coordinate 7,851,243, forward strand.
TAGTACCTGGATAGCTTGGATTACATCTCTTATAAACTGCCATATCATAGGCTGCACTGTGAGGACACTGCCTTTGTCCCTATGCCACCTCTACTCAGCAATGTGTAAAGGGCACAACTAAAACCATGAGGAATGCAAGCTTCAGGCAAGCTTCTAGACCTTGTTGCACAAATTAAACTCTTGCGCTCTTTCTACTGCATGCTGCCACATCTGAATAGACAAGTTCTGTGTGAAATACCCTTCTTCTTTTCTGTTCGAATAAATGTTCTCACTTTTCCTGCAGGCTGACAGAATGATCTGTTTATTTGTGCATCACAAGCTGCTTCCAATTACAAAGCCATCCAGAGCTATGGAATCTACAGTGAATGTTCACACTAGAGAACTTTTCACTTCCACATTGAAGGAATGTAATGAACCATATCATGAACAGAATAATTCTTATTTTTCATTTGAAACACTCTAGCGGTTTTCTTTAGAAACTATTTTGGGATGAGGCAAGTTTCACATTTCCCGGCATTATAGGCTGTGAAATTTGACAGAAGGCAATATGTAGTATCTTAATATAAAATAACAAGCAGAGAAGCTTAAAAAGGACAATTACAAAAGTGAAAAGCATTAGGGAAGATATATAGGAGATAACCACAACTATAAAAGAGGAGAACAGATGATATACCATCTGGAAGAGAGGAGGGAATGAACTTGAGATCTCATGAAGGCCAAGAAAGACAACATGCTGGTTAGAGATAAGAATATTCAATCTAGATGGGAAAGATACATCCCTGATCATTCTCACTCTAGGACAGATTGCACTGTAAACTGCTTGAACCAAGGAGCGATGATGACAATTATAAACAGCATGGCTGCATTGTAAGAGCTAGAGATAGCCATAATAGCCTTTAAAACTATTGTTAAGTGGATATATGAAAGATATTATAAGGACTGAGGCATACATGTTAAGAGAGGTTAGATATGCTTGATGGAGGGGGCTCTGCTACATCCCAGGACCCACCTGAGATAATCTATTATGAGGATGGTGCTTGAGAGGAAAGGAAATGGGAAAATTGTGTCTTTCTTTCTTTGGGGGGGTGCAGAACACAAAGGGCATCAAACTCCACATATTTTGGTAATTTTCTGTACAGAATAAGAGAGGACTGGGGAAAGAGAACCAGGGGAAAAATCTGTGGATGGATTTTTGCTGATGGAATGGAAAGTTGGGGAGGACTGGCATGATGAGACTCTGACAATGACAGAAAACAAGACAATTTGGCAAGTAGGCATCACATTGATTTGTTACATTGACTTGTTTAGTTTCCTTTGGATTTAGGGTTCCCCATCTCCACCCATGGTGAGATTACATTGGGTTCTTACTTTTTTGTCTGGACTCTGTGTATTCTGGATTCAGTCATTTTTAGCACAGTAGGGTCTTTTTGTCTCCTTCCTTCCACCCTTTATCTCTCTCTCTCAAGGATTTGAGGTTCCTATATTCTGTTTGCCTTCTTGAATTGAAATCTAGAGCCTTGCGTGCTGGTGAATGAACAATATGCTTCCCTCACTCCTTGATCTAACCTTGAATGCAAAGAATGTCCATTTTTGAACTGGCAGGACTGAGTGCAGCACACAGGAGCAATTTTAAGAGTACATGATTTTTTTAAAAATGAATAAAAAATTTAGAGGTTCCTTATACCAAATGCAGAAAGACTTCTGGGCTGTAATTTGGTCTGGCCTATCTCTTTATTAATTATATGCTAGGCTCATGTCAATGGCTGAAATCATCTTTGGCAACGTGTGGAAGCTTCAAGCATGTCATCAACCAGTGATGGGAATATTTAATTTAAATTAATTGAAGGCTTCCTCTTCCCCTATGTTTGTTTTGGGTTCCAAGGTTCCCTATGTGTCCTTTTTTGTCATTTGTCTTAAACTATCAGTGTTTTTTTCCATTAATTTTTCTTTTCTTTACTTTTCTTTTCTTTTCTTTTCTTGAATGTGATCCAGCATTTCCTGTTATGTGTTCTGCATTTCAACTGAAGAAATAGGGAGATAAAATATACCTTTGTCAATTGGAAACCTTTCATGTTCTCCATGTTCTGCTATTTTCTGCCCCTTGCCCAGAGTTGTAGTACACCCCTTTCTTCTACATTGATCCATAGGTTTTCATTATTAATCTGAGTGTTGGATATAAACCCTAACTTGATTTTGTTCTGGCATTATTCTCAAGGAGCCAATTTATATTTGCACTATGAGCTCCAGAGACTCTTGCTTTTTAAAATATATTTTGAGCTTCTGGGCTTTTTATCTTTCTCCACACACTGTATACATTTTGGTTGTAAAATCTTTAGCATTACTTTGCCTGCGGGGGGAAGTACATGTCATTCCTGGCTCCACCCAAGATCAGCTACTGTGCCTTTTGCCCTACCATGGTGTACTAGATGGTATTGAAACCTGTGAGGTATAGCAACAGTGTGTTGGCCAAGAACCTGGGAACCTGGACTCAAATATTCATTCAGTCATGAATTTTATTGGGTGACCATGGACAAGTCCAATCTTTCTGCCAGACTGATCTACTTGAAAGGTAATGTTGAAAGGGCTAATTGGGGAGGAGGAGAATCATGGACTCTCTGTGGAAAATATGAGCTATAAATATAACTTCATATATAGACATAAGATCAATTTTGAATAGTGAAGATGGCTGCAAACATATTGGGTAAGAGTTAGGGTGCAACTACACAGCAGGAAAAAAATTGAATGGATCTGCTGTGAATTTGGGTTTCTTCATGTAAATTCACTTCAGGCAACCACACAGGACACACTAGGGAAAGAAGATGAAAGTAGCTCTGCAGAGGATTTGCAGGAGGCAGGATTATCAGAGCTTCCTTAATAAGCTACAAAGAGCTGCCTTAGCAGGCAATTTCCCCCCCTCTCTCTGCTGCTTCCTCATTTCCCCCCTTTTGTTCTCCAACTGCCTTAATTCCTCAGCACTTGCTTTAAGCCCTTTAAGAACATGATTTGGAGACAAAAGGTGCTTGATGAGGGAAACTGACACCTCTGCAAGTGATCCTTTGTTTCCATTGTCCACCCATCACAAAATAAAGATATGAGACACATTTTGGGATTAACAATGGACCACACTTTATTAATATTTTATTGTATTATTTGTCCTACTGTTTAGTCTTTAATGGGGGGACCTGAATGGGGCAAGTGGTGCTGAGGGGATTTCTCAATAACCAAACTCGGATATTACCCAGTGGGGCAGTACCCCCCAGCAATAGAGTTACAAGCAGCCCTTTGCTGATCTTTACATAAATGGTCATAAATCAATATGTACTGTCCTTTCTATTTCTAAGCCTAATGTGGGAATTTAAGGGCTGCCCTCGTACTAAGATGTATTTCCTCCTATTTCCCTAAAGGACTTACTACCACTTGCCCTTACCTCCAAGTGTGACTGGTGATTGTTAGATGGACCCCTGTAGCAAAGAGAATGGGATGGGCGAAAACACACTGCTGCTCAAGACCAATCAGAACGGCAGCCAAAAATTCCCATCTGCCCCTGACGTGACCAGCTAATTTCATTCTCCTTGTGGGTAGGGAGGGTGGGTGAGTGCGGCTGGGAGACAAAGACTCTTTTGATGGGCTGCTAGCCCCTTACCTAGTGGCTATTCCCAGGGGTCAACTGACCAGTGGTCAGCCTCTGGCCAATCTCACCAGCTGTGCTTGCAATGCCCGATTGGCCAACCTGGCAGCTGGCCAGCATGTCTGAGTCTGGCAGGGGAAAAAGAAGCCCCTCACAGGACAAGCCTGGTCAAAGCCCCCTTAAACTGGGAATCTGGGAGAGCCAGTTTCTGGTTGCTTCTTTAGTGTTGGTCCAAGCAATCACACTATCTAAATCAATGCAAATGTGATTTACTGGAATAAAATTAGACACCCCAGAAGTGGAGGGAAAAATATAGATTGGAGTAAGGAAACTGCATGATGAATCACCCTGATTTGTGTGTCATGTAGTTGGTGGAAAATACAAATCAGACCATCCCAACCCCAGAGCATTTCCAACATTATATGTGAATGCAATTGCCCCTTTAAAATATTCCTAGTAGATTTGAAAGTTTCACAAAGAACTTGGAGGAGATGGCAAGCCAAGCTTTGACTGACTGTTCTGCCTCAGTATCAATACATCCAGCTGCTCTCTTGTCTTCTCCCACCAACTACTGTTGTTACATTATCGGCTTTTAATCAGTGGGTGTAATATAAATAAATCCATTGGTGCTTCCTCTTGTAAGAACAGATAATCATCACCCACTTAGAAAATAACAGTATTGGCTTCTCAATATTTCTCTTTTCCATAAGCTTCAAAGCTACCTCTAGCATTTACTGTATATTGCAGTAGGAGACTATTATCATGTCACAATGTTCTCTTTCATTGACATTATCGCTTAAGGGATGTAAGTAGCTGCATAACCAGTTCTGTTGGGTAATGCATGCAGCTGGATAAGGTGCATGTTATCACTGTGAGTAGTTTGAACCCCCCTCCACTTGCTTTGCCTGCCCTAACTTTCCTAAAGTCCATTAGTTTCAACAATATTTAAAGCTATAATTTCAAAACCATAGATTATTTTAAAGTACTTGAAGTGCAACTCCTTAGACAGTTGGAGGCTGGAAGTCCCTTTGTTAATATCATCCCCCCACTGCATGGGGGAAAAGATGTTTGGAATGATACAAGCTCCTCAAGGGCATTCTGTGGCAGCCACAACATGCCCTGAATGCTCAAACAGCTCCGCAGTAGATATAAATCAGCTGTATAAATATAGTTTTAACCACATTATAAAGTGAGATACCTGAGTGGAACTGATGTTGCTGGGGGCGGGGTACTACTGAAACAGCAGTGAAAGCTTTCAGCAAAGCTCCTTGACTCTAAAAATACCAGTAAAAGGCTTAATTGCTTTTGTCAGGAACACCTTTGTTTCAATTTGAGTAAAACCTTCCACTCAGATTAGAAGTCCATTAGCCTTTCTGCTCTCACACCTGTTTCTTCAGCACTTCAGCACCTTCCTGCAATTTTCAAGTCATTCTTCAGACTCCATTTCCTGCATCACTTTGTCTCTGGCAGCCTGAGATGCCGGAGCTACACACATGTGTTGATTTGCAGCAAGCCAGTTAAATTAGTTGGCCAGCAGATTAAACATATTTGTTAGTAAATATGATTGAACTCAGTAAGGCCCACTGTGGAGTTTGTATGCATAGAGTTGTGTCCTGAGGCTTCAATCTTCTTCATATTTACTAGCAAATAAATCCTCCTGAGATTAAAGAGATTTAATTCTGAGTACACCTGGAATTTCTTTTAGCGACTGTCACATAAAGACAAACAAAACTACTATTACATCCTGTGCAAAGAAACAGAGGAGAACAACAAAGGGAAAACAGGGAATCTCTTCCAAAAAAATCAGAGGGGAATTTAAACCTAAATTAGGAATGTTGAATGACCACCAGGAAAGCACACTATTTGATCAGAAGAAAATAAGGAGGTGGACAAATTATACAGAAGAGACAAAGGAATGATGGATTCCTTTGAAAAGCTAGCCTATGATGAAGGACCTGCAGTTCTAGAAAGTGAAGTGAAAGTTGTTCTGAAAGCATTAGGAAATAATAAATCACAATTTATAAGTATCCCTTCTATTGGAAGAGATAATACTGAAAGATCTGTTTCAGGCCAGAGAGAATGAATCTGTCACAATCCTAACAAGAATATGTCAACAATTGTGGAAAGCCAAACAATGACTGTTAGCCTGGAAATGTTCAGCATGCATTACAATCCCCAAGAATGAAGATACCAAGTAGAGATGGACACGACTCAAAAAAATTGTTTTTCGTTTTTCGTTTGGTCGTTTAGGGGTCCGTTTTGGTTCATTTTCATTTTCGTTGGGTTTTTCCGCAAATTTTTCATTTTCGTTTTGTTACCTAACGAAAACGAAAAACGAAAAACGAAAATGAAAAAATTCTGTTTCGTTAGCATTCTTTTCAGTTCAATGTGTTTGCCACAACGAAAACGAAAAACACGGCAAAATTTTCGTTTCGTTTCCGTTTCCATTTTGCTTTTGAAAAATTTTTGTTTTCGTTTCATTACCTAATGAAAACAAAAAAACGAAAATGGAAACAAAAATTTCGCTGAGTCGTGCCCATCTCTAATACCAAGGACTGTAGTAACTGCAGGACTATTGCTTTAATTTCTCATGAAAGCAAAGTGATGTTCAAGGTGTTCCAAAAATGGTTTTTACTTTATATGGAGCAAGAAATATCTGATGTCCAAGCTGAGTTTCAAACAGGAAGAAGCACTCAAGATCACACTGCAAATATCTGCTGGCTACTGGAAAACACAAAAGAAAACACCAAAGAATTATGCTTTATAGATTATAGCATAAACTTTGATTGTATAGATCATGAGAAATTATGGACTGTTCTGAAAGAAATAGATGTGTACCATGGACTGTGGACTAGAAGCTACCATTAGGTCAAAATATGGAGAGACAGGATGGTTTCCTATAGACCAAGGTGTCAGACAAGGGTGCATTTTTCCCCTTAAGTATTCAATTTCTACACATAATATATCAGATAGAAAGCCTGACTGGATTCAGATGAAGAAGGAGTGAAAAACTGGTGGAAGAAATTTCAATAATTTAAAATATGTAGATGACAACACCTTGCTGGTGGAGAGCAGAAATGACTTGAAACAATTGTTAGGAAAAGTGAAAAAAGATAGTGCCAAACCATGAGTGCAGACAAGTGTTAAGCAGACAAAATCATAACCACAGAAGATGGATGACAATGAAGAAATTGACATAGTTACAGATTTTATATATTCTTGATTCAGTCATCAATCCAATGGAGACTGCAGCCCATCAGAAGAAGACGGGGACAAAGAAGGGCAGCAATGAAGGAATGAGAAAATACCATCAGATATAAGGATGTGACATTGGAGAGTTATACCAAGATCATCCACACTCTTGTATTTCAGCTCACCATCTATTGGTGTGAAAGCTGGACAGTAAAAAAGGCTAATAATGGGGGGGGGGGGAATGAAACCTAGTACTGGAGGAGAGCTTTGCAGAAAGACAAACAAGTGAGCCGTAGAGCAAACCAAGCTTGAACTATTACTGGAGGAAAAGATGTTGAAACTGAGGCCCTCCAACTTTGGGCAGGTTATGAGAAGATAGGAATCCGTGAAAAGCCAATAATGCTCGGAAAGGTGGAAGAGAGCAGGAAAAGAAGACCAAATAATAGATGGAGTGCCTCCCTAAGAAAGACTATGGGCTTGAATCTGCAAGAGCTGAACAGAGCTGTTGAGGACAGTATATTTGGAAAAGCACTCACTCATATGGTTACCAGGAGACAGAGTGACATGACAGCTGATACCAACAAGAAGACATGCATAGAATTTAGGTGTTAATGAAAAGCTAATTTAGTACTTTTCATTTGTGTAACCTACATCACTTTTTAAAAAAAATAAAGCTCCATAAGAAAGTTTTCCTAGGACTGAAAAGCCTTTTTGGTCAAGAGCTGTAAATGTAGAGAGAAAGAATATAAAGTAGGCATTGAATATGCATTGAATGTATTACAGTATGGCAGAAAGATCAAAAGCTGAACTAAAATAAATTCATGAATTTATTTGGAGGCAGGGATGGATTAAGACCTTTCAGTTGTATAGTGTGTGGCAAAAAGCCACCACATATCATATAGACCAAATCATACGTACAATCAAATTACTGGTTTCCAGCCAAACCTTGAGCTTTCAGTCAAATCTTCAGCTATAATCATTAATACAGACAGATTTTGTCAGAATCTGTAAACTGAAAACACTCAAACAAAAGCTCAAAACCCCTTTGCAGTATTTTAACCATGGTTGTCATTTCTTTAGCTTGCTCACAGAGCAGAGAGGCCACAGGCCCAAAAGATTGAAAGCCCTTTTTATCCTCACTCAACCTCCCAATCTCAGAAGTAACAATAATAAACAATCAAAGAAAAAAAATCAACCAAGCAACCGCCACCAATTGATGATGACTGATTATTTCACTCAAAACTGTTTTCAATAAAAATGGATTCTTAAAATAGGCATATCAGTAAAATGTTCCCTGAATCCCAATCTGTCACTTTATCCACTGTACCCTATTGACTCTCCAATACCTTTTCCTGACAGAGGTCAAAAAGGGAACCTGTGCAGCACCTTTGAAACATACCTCAAACCTAATACTTGTCACTTCATTGTGAGAGGTAAAGAAAGCTGTGCATTTGCCTACTAAAAATCTTCTTTTGGTGCTTCGGTATTGGGGAGGGGGAATCATTGCATTTTCTACTGATCTTTTGTGTTGATTTTCCCCCTCATTTTTTCCTCATTTTTAGACTATAATGATTTATCATAGGGATATCTTCATCCTTCTCTTTTCACCAAGGACACTTATAGTATTGTTATTAAATAAATATTATTAACCATAAGATTTGTCACCATCTTCTTCTTATAGTTTATAGCTCATTTTCTGCATTAATTGTGTTCATTCTGAAAAATACATCTGTAATGGACACATCTACTCCCCTAGAATGGTCCTAGTCAAGCATTTCATGTTAAGCATGATAATTTGCCGAGGGAGAGCTTGCATCTGAGGTTTCATGTAACCTGACTTGAAAGTTAGATCCTTTCACATCCCTCCACAATCGTGTTTAAATAGGTGTGTGTGTGTTTTGTGCCATCAAGTTGGAACAAACTATAGCAACCGTAATAGAGCTTTCAAGATAAGTGAGATATTTAAGGAGTGAAATATGAAAGTGAGATATATTACACACACACACACACACACACCATGAACAGAGCTGGCTTGTGGTTCATTTTGTGGGTGGGTTGAAGAACCACTTTCAAAAAGTGAAACAAAACGCTGAATGTTTCATTACTGCCATTTCATCTCTCTTCATTTCAGTGGGGACAAAGGCCCCTTCATAGGCCTCAGCATCTAATTTATTCATTCCGGTCCTCCTCATCCCGTCCATTGTTCCTGCCCAGCTGAATAAGACAGTGATATATCTTGGTCTTCCTTCCTGCCCCACACTTCCTCAGATGCTTAGGGTTGTGTGGAAAGTGAAGTTTTACTGCCCATTGGGCTATATCAGAGGAGGGAAACCCTTGGCCCTCCAGATGTTTTGGACTACAAGTGTCCTGTGCTATATAAAGGAAGCCCTTAAAGAACTACATTTCCACAATACCCTTAGCCTCCCAGGAAGCATTGGACCAGGACATAGGCTCCAGATAACCTACTGCCTTACTCAACCAGGCAGTACAGTAGTGGTGGCGAGGGGGAGGCCAGGAACAAGTAATATAGGTGCTGAGGCCCATGAAGAGGGGTATGGGGTGGGAAACACATTAAGGGGGTGCTTCCTGTGTAGTTCAACTACACAGACAGTCCCCTCTTCATTTAGAGAAGAGCCTGAAGTGAAGGAACCATGGACCAGTTGTTGTTTTTAAGTTCAGCATGGTTCGTGGTCACCAATGAACCACAAACCACCACAGACTGCTATTTTGTCACTTTGTGCTCACCTCTAGTTAAATAAGTTTCTGGTGTCTTGCCTTTTGATGGACTCCTCCATATGCAATACTATGTAGACTGCTAATGCCCAACCAATGTACCCAATGTTTCATGCCAAGGGTGCTACTGCTAATGCTGACATTTATCTGTGGCTTCTAATTATTTATTTCACTGAAAAAGACACATTTTATTGTAATGAAATTAATTCTCTTCTCCCCTCCCCCATATTCCATTAAATTATCTATTATATTTTAATGTTTATTCTCTCCTCATTGCATATTTCACAGAGGCATATTTATGGGATTATCAATAGTAGTAGCTACAGATGTTGTCAGTAGAGTTTTAGTCTTTTAGAAAGGATTTCAGAAGCCATGTCAGATCTCAGATCCGAACATGACTCAGGAGTTATAAACAACAGGGGATCATATTGTGTGTAATGTATTTATTATTATGACTTTCATCCCATCATCTCCTGCCTGTCTCTGTGCAATGCAGAACAATAAAAGTGTCACAGCTGCTCTTCTGTATTGTGGTATATCCTGAAGGTCTACAAGACTACAAAGAGAATGCTAAATTTGTGCAGATTGGACATCTCCCACAGTTGTACCATCAGTGCTCAAGAGAAATTAAAGGTTTTATGGTGTCAATACAATTGTTTTTCAAAGCTAGTATGGCTTTACTTTAATCTCAGGATTGAAAAGAATCCAGGACAGCAGCTGGTTAGTGAATAGGAGTGGTGCCTACTGGTGCCTCTATGTTGTGTGTAATTTCTGTCTTAGGAGAAGCAAATTGCACAATAGCAGCCCCAGTTTGAGGAGGTGGGGGTAGTTTTGGCAGAGACTGTGGTTTACCTAAGAATACAGTGGGTTGCTACCAAATTTTTATCTTCATGTTTCCCATGGTGATCCACAACACTGAAAGTAGCATCCCTCTGAGGCACTGTGGGAAACTCAAGATACAGCTGTACTGATTGTGTTGAGGACTGTTAACACTAATGGGCTTTGTAGGGACCCTGGCAGTTGCCTGAGGGTACCAGGAAATTATGGCAGGCCTACAGCAGGCAAAGAACTGCCACTGGTCTGTTCTTTTTAAGTGAATCACTTGTGGCTGATGTGCAGCTGAAATATTCCTCCACACAGAAAAGTTGAGCTGGCCCTATTTGCAGAGCAATATGTTGTACTTAACCACATCACCTACTGACATTTTTCCTGATGCTATTGACGGCTTATTCACCATTTGGCATTGTCCACAAGTATAAATGTATGCCACTATGCCAGATTTGGCTGAAGGGTGATGGGATTTGTAGTTGAAAACACTTTCAGGGCACCAGAGTGAGGGTGTCTGATCTACAGGACATAATATATTGATCTTATCTAGCCACCCCTGTTCCCCACTTCAGTTTTTTTGCATTATCATTCGCTCCTGTTACATGCTAAGAAAGATAACCACTTCATTTAAGGGGAAATAAGAGCATCCCCCAAACATGCTCCTAATTCTTTGTGACCTTAAAAAGCCAATGGCATTTGCAAAACATATTCCAAAGCTGATTTGTTCAGACAGTTTTGACACAAGTACCTTCACAGAAAGAACCATCAAAGTGACAGTTCCATTTGGCCTTTATTTACGTAAGTAAGTATATCTGCACATTCGGCTTTTATGGAGGTATTGTGGAGAGAGAGAGAGAGAGCGAGGAAGACAGGAACTACGTGGATGCATAGTATGCTAATACAATTCCTCTGAAGAAGGGTGAGAAAAATAATAATAAATGTTTATTCATTACATCTATGATGCTTTTAAAATGTGGAACCAAGCAGTTTTCCAATTCAAATGGTTTCTACTAGATTATTTGAGCCCTACAAACTATTTGAAAGATTGTGTGTTTTTCCAACAAATGAAGTCTGACGTAATTAAACTTTGGTGGCCAAAGGTTACTTGAAAGAGCAAGATTGGTTTTGTTTTTTTTAACTTCCCTATAACCCAACCAAATGTCACTGTCTCCTTTGACACCATTATTTTTAACCTGGAGGTGAAATAGAAACAGTTGTGTTCCTACCGGCTTCAGGAACAACTTCAAAAATTGTTCCTGTTGACCTTGCTTCTTCCTGTACTTATTCAGATTAGCTCCACTGACAGTTGTCTGCTTGCCCTGTTGCTTCAAAGTCAAGAACTAGCCTAAAGATTTTAGGTAGCAAAGTTATCCCCACATATCATTTCTGTGACATGTCTAAGTTACTAATTACTTACAGATTCTTTTAGAAACTATTTCTGACCACTTTGATGGCAGCATCTTTTAACTGCATCGTTGCAGGTAAAATAGCACTTCATGTAAGATAAAGTACAATACCGGTTTTATCTTGCTTGCATGGGTATCCAGAAAAAATGTCACTGTGACAAGCAATTTGCCCTCTAGTTTTCGGCCCTACTGTGCAGATTTTTTTTTTCAGGCGCATCTGCGTGCAAGGTGCACAACTCCACCCCCACCCCCTGTGCAGGTTCAAAATTGTACTTCTGCTATACAGGAAAGCCAGAGGTATGCATGTCTTAGAAGGAACCTTGGTGACATACATAGTTCTGTGGTTCTACATTACTTTACTACAGCTATTTATCATTTATTTCTTTAAAATATTTTTTCTATCGTGCCTTTCTTCCCAAAGGGACCGAGTTGACTTACATGATCTAAAACAGTCTTTAAAAGCTAAAAACAGTAAGTATACAATATTTTAAAAAGAATTAGGCAAGTATAATATTAAAAGGGTAACTAAGATCAGTATTAAAACACATTTGAAACAACAAAGCACAACAATTCATCTAACCCCCTTCTCAGGCCACCAGTCATTAAGAAAAAGCATGCCTGAAAGTAAAGGACTTTGCCTACCTGAGGACGAACACCAGGGATGGGGCCAGTCTACCTTCCTAGGGGAAGGAGTTCCAGAATCTGACAGCAGCAACAGAGAAAGCCCTCTCCCATGTCCCATCAAGTACACCTGATTAAACTGGTTGACAAGGATAGTTAAATGCTACTTCTAAGGATGTTGCCAGAAAGAACATTTATCTTATTACTAAATGAATGAAAAGGTATAAATATTCCATCACTCCCTCCTATGTGGAATCTGAATGATAAGGGTAGGGTGAAGGGATGGCAAAAGCAGAATATAGTAAAAACAGGGTTAAAATGGAAGTTATCAGTTTGAAAATTCTTTTACAATGCTGTAATGAGAAGCTGTGGATCAAGCTAAACAGTAAGTGAAATGTATATTCCTCACAATTAATGTTTTCAGTGTAATTTTCTCTGAAGTGTGTGCCTTAGCAATCAGACTTGCAAGGTAAGTTATTTTTTTACCTTCCAATGACTAATTACAAAATGAAGCATAACTAAAAAGCAAGATGTGGAAGTGTGAAAGAACGTACAATGACAAGGACACAACCTTCACCACTAATCTGAAAGTGCCCTGTGTCTGTGAGTTCTCGTTATCATGTGTTCTTTGCAGGGGGGAAAAATGAAACTTCTGTAGTAGAAATGGAAGGAATCCTTAAGAAAGAAGATGCAAAAGGGTTCATGATATAAACACATCTAGACTGATGATGCATGGTGACCATGATGGTAGGTAGAGATGGGCACGGAACGAACAATTTTTCATTTTCGTTGTTGGTTTTTCGTTTCATTATGCAACGAAATGACAAATGAAATTTGTCCCTAAAATGAAACGAAATGAACAGAAACGCGGGGATTTTTGTCGTGCGTTTCGTTTCCATTACTGCAATTTAGCTTTAAATGCTAAAAAAATCATTAAAAATTGGAATAAATGGTAATGAAACGGTAACAAAACGGTAACAAAATGAAAACAATTTTTTTGAAAAATTTCACGAACAATGGAAACGAACCGAAAAGGACCTCTAAACGACAAACGACAAACGAAACTCCATTTTTTCTATTCGTGCCCATCTCTAATGGTAGATCTAGAAACCTTCCCCCCTCCATAAATAATAGTTTGAAAAAGAAGGATATGTTCAGCATAAGGTGAAACATCACAGAGATCTTTCAGTATCAGAACAGTTGTCATGGAGAAAATATGCAGCCACAAAGATATGGATTTCTTGTTCCAATAAGTATGACTACTATAACCAAGAGCTGGGAAAAACAGATTTCTGATAAACATTACAAGAGACTTTCTAATGAAACTAATTTATAGAGATATCCCCTTGGGGGGCAGAGACTGTACCCCACTGGCTGCATGGGCAAGGCCTTTGGGAAATCATTGTCTCTCCCCATCTGTGCAGGGAGGCCCCAGATGGAAGAGGAAGTGAATTCTATAGGCCTCATGCTCAGGAAGCCAAGCTTGGGCTTATCTCTTTCCCCAGATCAGCCAGGAATGGGTTTTGTAGGAAACAACAAGCTGGTGGCCAGCCCAAAGGCACTGCCACACTATGTAAGCACCTTGAAAGCAGTGCAGTAATAATTGGAAGCCAACACAAATCTGTCAAGAGCAACCCCTGTTGAGTAATTTTAACTATTTTATGATCAGTTGATTTCCCTGGTAGATGGTGGGAATGCTTTAAATATAGTCTTGACTTCAACAAAGTATTTGCCAAAGTTCCTTGTGATATTCTGATTAGCAAGTTAACTAAATGTGGGCTGGATATAAGAGTTGTCAGATGGCTTTATGGTTGGTTACAGAATTATAGTCAGAGATAGCTTATCAATGGCTCTTCCTCAAACTGGGACAACACGGCTCAGTCTTAGGCTTAGTGCTCTTCAACATTTGTATTAATTACTAATTGAGGAATTCAGGGCATCTTCTCTAACCACTCATCCATGCTGCCTAGTTTATCCTGGAATGAGTGAATTTAGTAGAAATGTGGTGATGACTAGGATTGGTGTCCCCAAATACTCCAGACTACCTAGACTTAGCAATGTTTCCAGAACATCCAAGACTCTACAAGGCTAGGCACTCAGAATTACTCAACCTACCTTGCAAGGTAGAACTCCCACCACATGCACAAAAATACCAAAAACTCCAGGTAGCTGGTCAAGGCAAGACCTGGATTTAGTATCATAAACCCTCTTAGCCAAAAACTCAGAGAGCTGGTTGGATAATTTTTATATGTTATTAAAGACAGTGAAAAAGCAAAATGGCAGTTTTTCCAAAAAGTTTCACAAGAGTTTCAAAACGCACTTGGAACACTGTGATTGTGTAGAAATTTCTTACGACAGCCTCCAGTAGTGTAAGCAACTATCTTGCTATTTTCTTTAACAGAATGGAATTCTTATCTTGTCCCACTTCAAACAAGTGCCTTGTGACCTGAGCAGCATTTCCTATAAGCTGTGTAGCCATGCAACATTGAACAGGAGCTGTGCAGCTGAATCCATTGGCTTCCAGTTGCAGCTGCAACCCTGCACATGTGGGGCAAGGTCCTGTTCCACAGTAGTGAAAAAATTGAGGGAATGTTGCACAACTCCTCAAAATCTGTAGCCAGTCTTTCTGTAGCACATTCAACATACTGCAATTGTTCTTAAACAATGGCAAAAATGATGACATGGTCTGACTTTTTTTTATAAACAGGCAACAGGCATTTGTTAATTTGGGCTCCTCCTAACAGTGGTGGTTTAACCTGTAAAAGCTCAATTTGGGCCTGAAACATCTTTGTATGGTTTTCCATCTATGCATTCATCTCCTTGGTTTGTCTTTCCAACTATTTCTGCATAGCCAATGTCCTTCTGATGTGATGGACCAGGCAACTTCTTCTGAAGTTCTCATATTTCTCTTCTTCCCCCCAACATCTTCCTGGGCTTCCTGGAGGGTTCACTTTGGCTTCTCAGCACTGGAGCTTGCCTTCCTCCCCTGATTCTAGACCTTGAACATCTACACAAAATACAAACGTTCTTAAATGGATATTAGAATAAGCCACATGAAACTGTATCTTCACTAAAAAAGTGTCTGTGAAATTAGGAAACTTCAGGATGAGCGACAAAAGTTAAGGATGTTTTTATTGTGCAATATCAGTGTTATTATATGAAGTCGTATGGCATTGTATAATTACTTGTACAGTAAATGCAGACAAAATGCTATAACTCATAGATTTTGAGTCTGGACGATGATATATTGATAGGTTTGATGCACCCAGATATATGTATATGTTAACTAGACCTGATAATAATGCTACTCCTATTCATTTTAATGGCACTTGTAATATTTTTGGAAGTTAGATGTGCCTCTGAACTTTATGGCACTGCAACTCATAACTCTAAGGTACTTGCTCTTGTTGAAATTAATGACACAATTCCTATTGACTTCCAGAAGATCAGGGTTGGGCTCAATAGCTTTCTCCTTTTCACCCCAGCTAAATGCAAATGTAGCTCTGATATAATTCATTTGCTACTGCTTTTATTGAAGAGATAAATGAAACTCTGGTGAAAATGAAAGTATTAACTTTCGATAGATCTTCAGCAAATACTTTTTCCACTGAAATTTTTCTCTTCAGATGGGCATTTTATCAGCCCAGGATGGAGACATATGAATAGATTTTCTGTTTGTATATTGCAGTAATAGGAAATTTAATTAAAACCCTCAGCTAATAAAAGTGCAGGGCAGCTAGGAACAATAGCCATAAAATAGCAGTTAACTTCTAATCAGATGATAGATCAAGGAAGTAAAAGAAAAATAAGACTTAAATAATATACAGATGAAACGACTCTAGTGTCTCCACAATGACACTTTGAGTGTTTCTTGACATTTTTACATAAATAGAGAACAGTGTCTTGACCTTAGCAGATGTACTATTGCATTACTTCCCTGTCTCAGTCTGCACCCAAAGACAGGAGGGAAATCATGGCAAGAATTGAGAAACAGTTCTGCATAAAGATGTTGTGGAGTCAGCTTAGCATCTTTGAACCTGTCAGTTAGATAAAACAACTCAACTGAAGTACCGGACAGATTTTGGCAAGCTCAGAAGTCTATCATGAAACTCATAGCAAGAGACTTAGTGAGTGACACACACACACACACACACACAGAGAGAGAGAGAGAGAGAGAGAGAGAGAGTTTCATGCTGAAGTGTTGTCCTCTTATCATATTAGTCCCTGTCAGAATCCATATACAGTGAACCCTCGTATAACGGAGGGTTTGTTTAACGAAAAATCCGTACAACGAAAAAAAAATCCGCCCCCCTCCCCCCCAGGCAGGCAGGGACGGAGGCGGCTGAGGGGAAAAGGGGTCCCACCGCCCCCTTCAAAGAGGACCAAAGGGCCGAACTGACTGTTGACCCGCGGGGAGAGGAAGGCGGGGGGTGCTTCTCCCTTCACGGCTGTGCCCTGAGGGGGGGCGGGAGAGGGACGCCTGCCTGGCTGGCTGGCTGCGCCCCCGGGGGCTGGAATCTCCGCAGAAGGGAAGGAAGGAAGGAGACGAGACGAGGAACGGAGGAAGAGGCGAGTCTGGGTTCTTCGGCGGGAAGAGAGGGAGGGAGGGTGGTGGAGGGGGGCGAGAGAGAAAAGGAAAAGGGAGGCCGGCGGGAACGGGCGGGTGTTTGGTGGGGGCTTTGGGATCGCCGCCGCCGCCGCCGCCACGGTGTGTGTGTGTGTGTGTGAGAGTGAGTGAGTGTGTGTGTGTGTGTGTGTGTGAGAGAGAGAGAGAGAGAGAGGGGCGGGAACGGGCGGGTGGCTGGCGGGGGCTTTGGGAGCGCCGCTGCCGCCACAGTGTGTGTGTGTGTGTGTGTGTGTGTGAGTGAGTGAGAGAGAGAGAGAGAGAGAGAGGCGGGAATGGGCGGGTGGTTGGCGGGGGCTTTGGGAGCACCGCCGCCATCACGGGGTGTGTGTGTGTGTGTGTGTGAGAGAGTGAGAGAGAGAGAGAGAGGCGGGAACGGGCGGGTGGTTGGCGAGGGCTTTGGGAGCGCCGCCGCCGCCACGGTGTGTGTGTGTGTGTGTGTGTGAGTGAGAGAGAGAGAGGCGGGAATGGGCGGGTGGTTGGCGGGGGCTTTGGGCGCGCCGCCACCGCCACGGTGTGTGTGTGTGTGGGGGGGGAAATCCACCCCCCTCCCCCCCTCGGAACAAAGTCCGCCGCTGGTGCACCCTCCTGCCTGCCGGCCGCTTCCGGGGCTCCGGCAAGAGGTGAGGGGGGAATTCCCGGCGCGGTCCCCCAAGCCCCCCCACCCCAGGCCAAGCGGCGCACCTCACTCCCTCCTCCCACCCCCACGGCCACCTCCGTCCGACCACCTGTGGCCGGCTGGGAAAGAGGGAAGGAAGGAGTGGAGAGGAGGGGCAGCAGACACGGAGGAGGGGTGAGCCGCCCACCTGCTCCCCATTGCCCAAAAAAAACCACCCCCGGTCGCCCCAAAAAACCATAGGAATGCATTGAAACAGATTAAATCCAGTTTCAATGCATTCCTATGGGAAATGACAATTTGTACAACGGAAAACTTGTATAACGTAATTTGATTTGGAACGAATTAATTACGTTATACAAGGTACCACTGTAGGTTGCTTGCCTGCCCCACATTGGTTGTCCTAATATGACCTAGAGTATTCAATTATGTATCCTTCTTCACAATATTTTCTTGTTTTCTGGATACCTTTTTTATTTCTCAGTCTCAAGTAGATCAGATTGAATGTCCAGCAGATTCTCATTATTTCTTAACTTTATTGAATAAGCATTAACTCATCTAGGGGAATATATGGATGATTGTCTGAGTAAATGTGAAGACTCAGTACTAATAAAAAACTTATGGTTGCTGTTTACTGGGGGGGGGGGGAAATCAATTTGGAAGAGGTAAAAGAAACCAGAGTGAAGCAGCACAAGACTAGTGAATGATCCTGATGCAGATTGAGGTCATGTTCTAGAATACCCCCTCAGCTCTTTTTACCCAGAACAGAGATGCAAGTTTAAACATGCTTTCAAAGAAATAGGAGGAGAGTCAAGGGAAAAGTCTATATGATTAATTTTATCTAGGTACCTGAGGGGAACACTCCCGGGGGGCTCTTTGTGGGTGTAAAACTCTGAGGTTCAAAACCCAGATTTTACCAAACTGGCCCCAGTCTCCCGACGATTTTGCTGCTCTTTTTGCTGTGAAAGACTGCACAGCAAAAGATCATTTCTTCAATCCGAAGAGCAGTATTTTGGTACTGCGGCCGACCACGCCCCCAGAAGCACACTTTAACTGCAGCATTTTGTACCACTGCTAGAGGTTGTGTTAAAATACTTCTGTTAGTGGTGCACACTTTTTAACGCCTCAAATGAGGTGCGACCCCAGAAAATTCGCACCAATTAGATTTGTACCCCTTTTTCTGCCACTTCCTGTAGTTCTTCTTTGGTAATCATTTATGCTACTGAAGTGGTGGAATACCGGCATTGCTCATTCATGTAAATTTGCTTATAGAAAACACATAACACAATGGGCGGAAACAGACACTTCCGCTTGAGGACAAAGAGTAGTGCTAGAAAGCTGGCATACCGGTAATCAACCAGCAAATAATATTTTTTAAATATATATAAGCAAGACAGAGAAATTCAACTTGAAAAACAGGGAAAAGATGCACAGTAAGCAAGTCAGGATGGACGCAGAGAAGTAAAATACTCCCCTATCATTGGGGTCCTAACTGCGCATCAAATGTCACATGACCACCTGAAAAAATAGTACACATCATATTAAGATGTGCAGATAATGGTAGTGAGACCGGGGCCTTAGAGGAGAGTCAGGGGAACCTTCTTTATGATTTTGGTGTCTTTGGATGATTGAGGGGGAGTTTTATAGGGCTTTGAAGCAAATATGAATGGATGAATCAATGAATCAATTTATCAGGATTTTTTTTTGCAAATTCATTAATTGTGATTTGTTGATCTTGACAGATAAGGAACCAAAAGAATTTTTTCTAATCCATACCCATCGATAATCTAGATCATGATGCACAGAAAGCTTATCCCTCCTTCCCTGGAAAGGTTCCTCAGATAAGCTACAACCATGTTGCTATTTGCTGTTGAATAGACATTATAAAGAATAGTGAGAAGAGACAGGATGGCCTTCTTGAACGAACAGTGAAAAGAAATAGAGGAAAACAACAGAAAAGGAAAAACCAGAGATCTATTCAAGAAAATTGGAGATATTAAAGGGGCATTTCGTGCAAAGATGGATATGATAAAGAACAAAAATGGTAGGGACCTAACTGAAGCAGAAGAGATCAAGAAGAGATGGCAAGAATATACAGAAGAATTATATCAGATAGATCTAGATGTCCCTGATAACCAAGATAGTGTAGTTGCTGACCTGGAGCCAGACATTCTGGAAAGTGAAGCCAAGTGGGCCTTAGAAAGCATGCAAACAACAAGGCCAGTGGAGGTGATGGCATTCCAATTGAACTCTTTAAAATCTTAAAAGAGGATGCTGTAAAGGTGCTGCACCTGATATGCCAGCAAATTTGGAAACTCAGCAGTGGCCAGAGGACTGGAAAAGATTGGTCTACATCCCAATCCCAAAGAAAGGCAATGCGAAAGAATGCTCCAACTATTGCACAATTGCACTCATTTCACACACCAGCAAGGTTATGCTCAAAATTCTACAAGGGACGCTTCAGCAGTATGTGGACAGAGAACTTCCAGAAGTGCAAGCTGGATTTGGAAGGGGCAGAGGAACTAGAGATCAAATCGCCAACATTTGCTGGATTATGGAGAAAGCCAGAGAGTTCCAGAAAAACATCTACTTCTGCTTCATTGACTATGCCAAAGCCTTTGACTGTGTGGACCACAAGGAACTATGGCAAGTCCTTAAAGGAATGGGAGTGCCTGACCACCTTATCTGTCTCCTATGAAATCTATATGTGGGACAAGCAGCAACCGTCAGAACTGGATATGGAACAACTGACTGGTTTAAAATTGGGAAAGGAGTACGACAAGGCTGTATACTGTCACCTTGCCTGTTTAACTTATATGCAGAGTACATCATGCGAAAGGCAGGTCTGGATGATTCACAAGCCGGAATTAAGATTGCTGGAGGAAATATCAACAACCTCAGATAAGCAGATGATACTACTCTGATAGCAGAGAGTGAGGAGGCATTAAAGAACCTCTTAATGAGGGTGAAAGAGGGGAGTGAAAAAATGGGCTGAAGCTCCACATCAACATGGCCACCGGTCCCATCACCTCCTGGCAAATAGAAGGGGAAGAAATGGAGACAATGACAGAGTTTATTTTCTTGGGCTCCTTGATCACTGCAGATGGCTACTGCAGCAACAAAATTAAAAGATGCCTGCTTCTTGGGAGGAAAGCAATGGCAAACCTAGATAGCATCCTAAAGAGCAGAGACATCACTTTGCCAACTAAGGTCAAGATAGTCAAAGCTGTGGTTTTTCCAGTAGTGATGTATGGAAGTGAGAGCTGGACTATAAAGAAGGCTGATCCTCGCAGAATCGATGCTTTTGAGCTGTGGTGCTGGAGGAGAGTCTTGAGAGTCCCCTAGACTGCAAGGAGATCAAACCTATCCATCCTGAAAGAATCAACCCTGAATGTTCAATGGAAAGCAGATTTTGAAGCTGAGGCTCCAGTACTTTGGCCACCTCATGAGAAGAAAGGACTCCTTGGAAAAGTTCCTGATGTTGGGAAAGATTGAAGGCAAAAGGAAAAGAGGACGGCAGAGAATGAGATGGTTGGACGGTGTCATCGATGCAACCAATATGGATTTGACCAAAGTCCGGGAGGCGGTGGAATATAGGAAGGCCTGGCGAGCTCTGGTCCATGGGGTCACGAAGAGTCGGACACGACTGAACGACTGAACAACAACAGACATTTGTTAAGGTTGATTTTCTTGGGAAATAATTTCTTCTGGGATTGCCTTCTTCAAACTGAAGCATAGGAGCCTGGAGTCTTGACTCTAGATCTCTAGATCTGCTATTTAAGCAAATAAAACATGAATTTTCTAGTTGACCACTAGAATTTGTGCTTTAGACTAAGTTGTATTTGAAGAGTTGTTCACTGAATACATTCTTCACAGGGCAGATAATGCCTGTCACTGAGCCAGCACCTACTACTTCAGGACTTCTCCCAGCAATGTTTGGAAGACTATTGGACCAAGTGGCAAGGATACTATAGGGCAGTGATGGCGAACCTTGTAGAGACTGAGTGACCAAACGGTGATTCAAAACCCACTAATTTTTAACAAAGTGCCAATACAGCAATTTAACCTGAATACTGGTGGCTGTGAAGAATTGATGTTGGGTGCCCACAGAAAGGTCTCTGAATGCCACCTTTGGCACCCATGCCATAGGTTCACCAACACTGCTATAGGGGATGCACTGTGAGAAATACAAGTCTCTACAGAAGGTTACTGCTTTGTGAGTAACTGCTAAAATTCAAACATATATGGCTTCAGGTGAAGTGGCTTCAGGTGAAATTCAAAATTTTGTAGATTTAAAGCCGCTACTAGAGATACACACCAAGTCAGCATTTAGTCCCAGAGCAAAAGAAACCACAAAAGACTGCAGAGCCACCTGCTTACACCTGTGTCTGTGCACTCCAACAAACAATGGGCAAGAAATGAACAAGCCTCCCCACACTTAACTTTTGGTGGAACTGGTATCTGTAGTCACTCATGGGGTGGATGTTCCACATGGACATCTACATTCTTCCATAATATGTTTTTTTTTGGACTTCCATTATCATTTGTCATGGAGTAGTCAATGATTAAATACCAATATGCACAGTGAGTCAAATAACCCCAGGGCACAGTGAATTGCTTCACATTATGGTCCCTGGACTCTGAAGAATACACAGACAAGCCTTTGCTAGCTGAAATAAACAAAAGTGGATTGAGATACACAAAGGGATACCAGCTTGCTCCTTCACCCACAAAATGTCAGTGTGTGCAACAAATCCTCATTAGGTCTCGGCAGGCTGCACATGTATGGTCTAAAACCACACTGGTCCCCAGCCATATTCTTTTCTATCCAAGTTCTGAACTGGATTGGTATGCTGTGCCTCAGTTCTATGTGTACAACTAATCCTAATGTCATATATCTATCCTTACAATAGAACTCAGCATGCCTTTCAACTCACTGAATTTAATTTTGATGTTCTTACTCTGAACAGGGCTTAAAAAGAAAGCATAGGAAAATAGCAAATATGTAGTTTTGTAGCGAGTCTTTATCTTGAATTTCAGTAGGCCTCTATTGAAATTCTGGATAGAATATGAACTCTGCTTCATCTCTCTCAAAATAAAGCATTAGCTAAAGGCTATTCTACCACTATAGCTTTTATTCCAGCCTTAATAATCCCTTGCTTGCTTTTTGAGAAAAAGTGGTGCATGCATATGTATACATATTGGATGGAGAAAAGGTGCATAGATGCCATGAATAGATCCACAGAGCAATTCAATGAATACATAATAGTAGAATACCTTGTTCAGAGTGGCAGTACTAGTCTCTTAAATGTCAGTGGCAGAACAATTCTCCCAAGTGCTATAACCGACTTTATGATAGGCCGTGCTAGTGGATGCACTGTCCCCTTTGGATTAAGCTATTTCTAAACTGGCATTCTGTTTTACTAAAATTCCCTTTACGTTTGAGAAACTAGTGCTGTATCTTGAATGCATTCATTTTAGCATCTCATTGTCATATTAATTATGAGAGACAGGACCATCATATTATCTCTGTTCTTTATTATTAGTGGTGGGTGTAAGCCCTACACAGATAAGAGGACACTAGGCCCACATAAAAAGTATATTGGTCACTATTTTTCTTACTTTCATGCTAACCCTCCACGCCCCCACCCCCTGCTATTGGTCAATGATACAGTAGTTTGGCTCTGCCACTTTTAAAAGCTGGGAATTTCTCCTTCTGCATTTTAGTCAAGCAGAGTGGCATTATGCCACCTGTAAGAACCATATGTCATCATACAAGCCTTTTTGATATTTAAGATCACCAGAGGAGGCTCTCCAATCACTCCCATTGCCAGCACAGGCTTGGCTGATGGGGACATAGAAGAGGGCCCTGTCTGCAGCAGCTCCCAGGTAATGGAATGCTATTCCTTGGGCAATCAGGCTGCCCCACTTCATTTTAACCTTCCTCCGACAACTGAAGACCCATCTTTTCAGGCACGCTTCTATCATGATTGAATCCCTGGATGTCCTCTTAGAGTTAACATCATTTTGAATGTTTACTTGCTTTAATTACTCAATTGTATTTTAATGAGCATATAGAGTTCCGTTCAGAAGATGGGCGGTATAGAAATACAACAAATAAATAAAATAATTAATTAATTAATTAATTGTCTTTAATGCTTTATTATATTTTAACTGTATTTCTTTTGATACTTGGATACTTGGGTCCCCTTATCAGGAGAAAGGAGGCATAATCATAATTACAGATGGGCACAGAATTGTTTATTTATTCGTTATTCATTTCATTAGCTAACAAAACGAATAACGAACCAACCCATCAAAGAAAAATGAAATGAAATGAAATGGAAATTTCCATTTCATTCGCTTTGTTTTTCATTACCACCTCCTACCTTGTCATTGCCGCAGTCCTCCTGGTCCTGGAATTTCAGCAGCCGGGGGGGGGAAAGCCCGCCATACAGCTGAGAGGCAGGAAAAAGCAATCCTGGCATCCAGGGAATTTTTAAAAAATTGAAATTGAAATTGAAACTGAAATTGAAAAAAGCAGTGACCTGGCCCAGGAGCCGCATGGTCGGTGCTGTAAAATGAATGAATGAATGAATGAATGAATGAATGAATGAATAACAAAACACCAACCTGGCCCCTGGGGCTGCATGGTCAGAGCTGTAAAATTAAATAATAATAATAATAATATAATAAATAAAAAACCGTGCCCGCCGGCCAACTTAAAAAAAAATTAAAATATCAAGGCACTAGTGCCTCTCAGCTGTAAAAACTAAAAATTAAAAAACCCACAAGGGGGCTTTTCAAAAAATTAAATAAAACACATCCCTCTGGCCTGCTTCCAGCCTGCGGGCCAGCCAGTTCAGCCCACGGGCCAGTGGGAGAGGGAAAATGAAAAAAAATAAAAAAACCCAAGGTACTAGTGCCTCTCAGCTGTAAAAAAATTTTAAAAATTAAAAAGCCCTGCAAGGGCTTTTCAAAATAATAATAAAAAACAAAAAATAAAAAATAAAAATGAATAACAAATCAAAATGAACTAATGAAATGAATATTCCCATAAAAATTCGTTAAAAACGAAACGAAATGAAACAAACTGGAAAATGAACTGAACCAAAATGATTCACTATTTTTTTTTGGTTCATGCTTATCTCTAATCATAATCATTATCCTGATTCATGGTTCATGAACGGTGAAAATCAACAAATTTTATCTACTGGCAACTGAAGAACCATAAATTAAATTGTCAAATTGTCAGGGTATAAAAAATAAAGTTTAGGACAGAATTCAGTAGATATGTTGGGTGTGGAACTGAACTCTCTTTCTGGGATGAGATCTGTTTGTAAATGGAAACAATTTTGAATCTCACAGTATGAATTAGCTCGGGTGTTAAGATAATCAGGAGAGGCACTTCTCTCTATCCCACCACCCTCACAGGTACTTCATGTGGGAACACATGAAAGGGCCTTCTTCACTGTGGCACCCAGACTCTGGAACTCCCTTCTACTAGACGTCAGGACTGCCTCTTCTCTGATGTCTCTCCAGACACATGCAAAGATCTTTCTCTTAAGGCATGCTTTCCCTGAATGATAGACTACCTATTATGTGCCTTTCATACGAATTTATAGGATCACAAAGACTTTGAGTTTATACAGTAACCCTCCAACCATCATGGGGATTAGGGACCCACCCCACCTGCGATGCATGAAAATCCGCGATATGCGGAAGCAGGTGGGGTGGGGCCTGGGGTTGGGGGAGTGATCACACACCTGTCTGAGAAGACTTGGGGTAGCATGCACCGGCGGTGGCAGGGGAATCTGACCTCCCGCCGCTGCCCGCCCGCGCCACCCGAGATTTCTTGTCCGGGGACATCTCCATTGAAATGCATTGCCAATGCATTTCAATGGAGAAAATTTTCCCCATTGGAAAACATTGGCTCAATGCTTTCCAATGGGGAAAATTTCTCCATTGAAATCCATTGACTCAATGCATTTCAATGGAGATTGCCCCCCCGCATGGCCCCGAGGCTTCTCGGAGGAGTGTGGGGGGCGCAGAGTGACCCGATTGCCCCCCGTTGCCCCCCACAGCTCTGAGGCTTTGCGGAGCTATCCGATCGCCACCCGCCCCCCTGCACGGCTCTGAGGTTTTGCTGAGTAGCGTGAAGGGGCGGCGCAGAGTGACCCGATCACCCCCCGCTGCCCCCCGTGCAGCTCTGAGGCTTTGCGGAGGGGTGGCATGGAGTGACCCAATCGACCCCCGCTGCCCCCCGCACGGCTCCGAGGCTTTGCAGAGGGGCGGCACGGAGCAACCCAATGGCCCCCTGCCACCCCCGTGCAGCTCTGAGATTTTGCGGAGGTTCAGCGCAGAGCGAACTGATGTTCCCCCCCACCCCCGCGTGGCTCCAAGACTTTGCGGAGGAGTACGGAGGGCCAGCATGGAGCGACCTGATGCCCCCCGCTGCCCCCCGTGCGGCTCCAAGGCTTTGCAGAAGGGCGGCGTGGAGCAATCCGATGGCCCCCGCCACCCCCCGCGTGGCTCCGAGACTTTGGGGAGGGGGGGGGAAGTGTGGCATGGAGCGACCCGATGCCCCCCGCTGCCCCCCGTGCGGCTCCAAGGCTTTGCGGAGGGGCAGCGTGGAGTGATCCGATGGCCCCCCGCCGCCCCCGCGTGGCTCCGAGGCTTAGGGGAGGAGGAGGTGGCGCAGAGTGACCTGATAGCCCCCTGCCCCCGCGCAGCCCCGAGGTGCAGGTACTGTGATCCCATGATGTAGTGGGACCATAGTACCTGAACTGCGAAATGGCGGGGGTGACTGTAACCAATTCTAACCTTGTGTGATTACATTGACACTATGTTTTCAATGTTAGTTTTCATGGAATTTTACTCTCCTTTTAACTGCTTGTGTTCTCTTGTAGCTTTAATCTAATGTTGTCTTTTAATGCTGTAAGATGTTCCTCAATTCCCTGTTCTTAATACTTGAACATGTCTTATTGTACTGAACTTTATATTATCCCTCATTACTGTAAGTTGCCTTGGGTCTTTTTCCAAGGAGAAAGGTGGGGTAAAACTGCTCTAAAATAAAACAAACAAATTACTTTCAGGTTGAACAGATACCAGGATAGGTTTATTTAATAATGTAATTGTATTTCTAACATGTACTATGCTTACAACTGCACTCCATATATTTATTTATTTATTTATTTATTTATTTATTTATTTATTTATTTATTTATTTATTTATTTATTTATTTATTTGTTTGTTTGTTTATTTGAGATAAAGTCCATTAAACAAAAATACTACTTCTTTCTCTCAAAGCAGATCAATAGGGCTGGTCTAGCAAAGTTAATGTTGCTAGATGTGTCATTTCTAATTATTAGCATTTGATAACATCATTTAAGTTCTTCCAAACTGCTAATGATATTCTGCACAAGGGATTGGGTGGTTTGTTGAATTTATTTGGAGTAGAAGTTAAGGTAGAATAAGAGTGTTCCAATGTCCTCATGTTCTGTGGATGCACAAAATCATAATCGTAGGACAGGAGATTGTCTTAACTTTGTTCTTAAATTGGTGGGTTTTCAACATCACAGAAATATTTAATTGGCTATTGCTATATTTTTATGGCTTATGACTGGATCATAAAATCTTGGATGATTTTCTGTCTTTTATGGAAACAACATCATTGCCTGGTTTTCTTATTACATACTCTGATTTTCTTATTACATTCTTTGGCTTTGGTGGATTGAACATGCCATTTTCTATTCCACTTCAGGCAAATAGAACAAAACATCACATCTAGCCATGAATACAATGATAGGTGCATCCATTTTGACCATCACTCTTTACCAAATCCAATTAATTAATTCCAATTCCTTCCAAATCATTTGATAACAAGTCTAGTGATTCTTACCACTTGGAATTCATATAAAACTAATATCATGCCAAAGCCTCAAATCAATTTCTTTTTAATCTTTGCTTTTTCTGAAATATTGATCATCATTCTAAGGGAACATAGCATGCTGCATTATACTCAGCTTTCCACAGATACAATGATAGCACTTCTATGAAGTTCTGTCTGTCCATCTCTCTATTTCTCTATTAAAAACAGACATTATTTCTGTTCATCTCCCATTGAAAATATGCTGTGATTTTTTAAAAAAATTAATCCAAAACTTGTTGCTATTGCTTGTAAATATCCAGCATGTGTTTTTTCAGGCCAATAGAATATCTGGGTCTTAACCATAATGGATATGAATGTGTCATGTTTTCACCCTGAAGTGGTAGGCTTTGCTAGCTTCAGAACTTTATGGCTTGAATACATTTGTCTTAAAGAGTGTGGGAGCAAAACACATTTCAGAGATAAAATCCTCCTATGTAAGATCTTTTTAATCTCTGAAACTGAAATTTATTTTACCAAACAAGACTGTCCACAATACAAAAATGTCACCCTTGTGGAAATGGTGATAGTGTTTTGGGTTTCTTTACATCCTGTTCCAAAACCAGTCTGAACATTTCTTAGAATAGAGTAACAGATTTAAGATAGTGCACATCTTAAAATATTTGACAACACATGGTTTTTATGGGTTAATATATGTGAATAAATTCCACCAGGGATATTCAGTTTTTCTGGATTAATTTTATTTTTACTCCTGAGAGTCAATGCATCTGGCAACTCATTTAGGCAAATGACAATTATTAATCACCTTTCATTATTTCAGTTATGATATATGAAGTCTTTCACACTTGTGAGATTTCAAAAGTATTTAAAGCTGATGCTTCCCTCTTGTTAATTTAAAGTCTATTACAAATAGCTCTCTTGAGGAAACAACCACCTGTGTTCATTTAGCAGCTCATGGTCACTCCAGAATTAATTAATGTTCTGTCAATTTTTTGTTTGTTTTCTACAAAGGGTAGCTGCCATTCTGATGGTATTTGGCTGCATTGCCCTTCAACATAATAGGATGCATTTGTCTGGAGCTTCTCATTTAAGAACTTAATCATGTGCTTAGGAGAACAACACCGGCATTCATTTCTTCTGGTTCTCAATCAAAAGAGAAATTAAACCAAATTAAGGCACTAGTGAATGGAACCAGGAAACACTAGGGTTATGTTGTTTTGTTTTTGGAAATAAATCCCTGTACTGAGTTTTACCAACATATCAACCTTTCAACAGAGTCACATATAATGTTCTGCTGAGATATAAAAGAACCTGTTTCATCAGATCCAATGGAAGTTAGTTAGGAAGCGGCAAGAGTTACTGTTTTACTGAACACCTAGAGAAAAAAGTTATTACTTCAATGCAATAATTTTGCACCTTCCATCTGTGTTTTGATATCAGCACAGCAACCAAACCATGCAAATGATAAGAGGGCAGAGAGGAAACACCTCTTGGGCTAAGTCTCCAAAGCCTAACTATACTAACAACTAGATCACTTGTTGTAGTACAATGAAAGAGAATTGTAAGAGGCATGCTGTCTCTTTTTGCCTCACTGAGGATAAAACCAGGAAACAGTGACTGAGGTTAAACTGGGGGCATAACTTTATTTAATTCCACAAAATCTGCAGCAAGGAATATTCTTATTTATAGTCTGACCGGCATCTTGTTGTTGCCTATAGCTGAGCTTCCATATTTGTGTAAAGCAATAATCAGACATGACCCCTTAAATCGTTTGGGCCACAATATCATTGGTTACACACAAGCAGTACTCTGGCTGAGTCATTGGGTCAGATCCTACACATCAAGGAGCCCAGCTGCCCCTTGATGATGTTGCGTTCCCCACCGATCACTTTGGGAATGTCCCCGGCAGGTCTTAGTGCTGGGTTCCCCTTGGGTTGTCCACCCCACAGGTCCCCCATGTCCATTATCCCATTGACAGGTCCCCCGGGGGTGTAGACCTCAATGTTGGCATGTGTCAATGGATCCTTCTGAAGGCCTTTGGCTGTCTCCTCATGATCCAGCCCCTGACCATTTTCATTGTATGTGACCTGGTCAGCAGTTTCAACTGAGTGCAGTTTCTAGGCTGCTACTCCAACCGCTTGGATCCATGCAAATGCCTATAAAACTGCCAGACATTCAAAGGTCATGTGATTCGTGACACACAATAACCATCACACACAAAAACTCTTCCATTATAATACACAGGATAGTGGGTTGGGTTGTTCAGTCTCCTGATTGCAAAAGTCGGTTTCTGATTCCCACCACCCCTGTAAATGGTGTGCTGACCCGGCCCCTGAGACCACGTTGCCTTTCTCAGCGGCCCAGGTCTCTTTCCCACACATGGCTGCCACCATTGCCCTTTGTTGTGTCTGGCCATCCTGGCAACAATCACCACACCTGGTAAATTAGATCCTTCCTTTTCTCCAGGGAACAGCAGAGAAGTTGTTCTCACTGTCAAGGCAGAAAAGAGCAGCAGTGCTTTGGCATGAGAGCAAAGCTGCTGCATGATCTTGAATGGTGGCCTAAGCTTGCCCATGTCTCTAGGTGGAAAGAAAGGCACTGCTCACACATATGGTCAACACCACTAGTACCACAGTGCCTTGCCCTGGAGGGAAGGTGATTGCCTCACTGAAGGCAGTTGTAGTACCACATTCTTCCCTAGATACCAGCATCAAGGAAGAGGAAACACATGACATACCATAGCAACTGGCTTGTGTTTGAGCTGGCTGTGCGTACCATGAACAGACAGGAGAACCAAATAGCACTTCATTCAAGGCTCCTTTTTTCCTAGATACATTTGAGGAATCTAGCTAATTGCTGAAACATTTACACACTTATTGACTAACAAATAGAAGTATTTAAGCAAAATAGTTACCTGCCTTCTAGTGTTTCTCTTGGAACCAAGGCAGATAGTGACTCTTCATCATGCAAGTGCCCCAGAATATTCACCAAGGTATTTTATACATTGGTGTCTCCTAGCCTGCATGGTATTTCCTTGAAGGGCCAAATTTCAGAGCAGCCAATAAGCCAAAGTGCACTAGTATGTCCCCATTTCATTTACGCCATGGAGTGAGTGAACAAAAATGAGTTCCCAGTGAACCTTCAAATTGCTACTCATCTTTAACAATGTGACAAACCCATAAATGGCAGAGAGGGTCCTGAAGGGTGAAGCCACAGCTTTTTATTTCCAAGAACTAGCCAACCAGAGACACAATCCTAACTGTTGCAGTCCCTAATTGGCCAGCTCTTGGGAATAGTTGATGGTATAGATGTTCCAGCAACACTCAAAACCTGTTCTTATTTTATCGTGGATATAAAGGGAACACTGTAAATCTGTGAGCCCTGAAATCAGGGTTCCTAGTACAGATGGGCAAGAAACAACAAAAAAAATTCATTCCATTATTTGTTATTTGTTTTGTTATGTAAAAAACCAAATATTGTGATGAAATTGGAACGAACAGAACAGAACCACGAAAATTAGGTTTGTTACATTTTGTTTTTGTTAATGATGACGCACAATGAAATGAGCTGTTTTTAAATGTTAAAAAACATCCTGAATATCCATAAAAACCCAGCAATAATTATTTATTCTGCCTGATAATACCTACTGGGGGGTTGGGGTCCTTAAAATGTGCATTCATGTCTTTTCTCAAATTGCTGTATTTTTGTCCTTTAAGGGGACTTAGGGCTTAGGGAACATCAACCCAAAATGACTCCCAGATGCCTAATATTGATTTCTTGGTTATTAAAATGCCCCGGACAGCCGTAAAAATGCAGCAATAATTATTTGAAATTATTACCTACCAGGGGGTTTGGGTCCTTAAAATGTTTGCTTTTGTCTTTCTCCCATCTCGATGTATTTTTTCTTTTCCATTTAAGGATTTAAAAAAAAGGGATTCCAGCCACAATATTGATGCAAGCCATGTGATGGGCTAATGTAAATTCTTGGACAATTTCAACCAATAGCATGCCCAGATTGCAGACTGGGTAGGTGTGGCAGCCACAGGGTGTAAAAAGCTCTGGCAGCCCCCGTCCTCCTTGCAGTCTGTGGTGGGAGTTAGGGTGCGATTGCTGTCTCTGCGACTCGTTACTTTAGGCCAGCCAGGCAAGTGTGTGTCTCTGTGTTCCTGCTGGCTGCAGCCTGGCTCTTAGGGGAGACAAAGAAGAGATTTCTCTTGCAGCCTCCCTGTGTGTGTGCGTACCTCTCGGTGAGTACCCTCCCCTGCCCCACAGTGCAGTCACTCTGTGGCTGCCTTACGCCCTGGGCAACGCCCGCTGCTGCCTTTGCAGCCTCCCTGCATACCTAGTCTATACTGTGTCTCTGCCAGCATCATTTTCTTAGTGTTTTCCCTCTGGTCTGGGGCATTGGGGGATGCCTGCGAGCGGAAATGCTTTAAATTGCACAAAAAGCGGGTAAAAATGAAAAATGAAAAATGAAAAAAACAAAACAAATTTTTTTCAAAAAATTCATGAAAAATGAAAATGAACCAAAACGGGACCCACAACGAAAAAGAAAAAACCGAAATGTCATTTTTTTTCTATTTATGCCTATCTCTAGTTCCTAATCATTCCTGTGTAGAGGCATCTCTCCTCTTCAGATTTCTCCACATAAGTACAGAGTCTTGTGGTAGTTAAGCTATGTCCAGAAATTGAGTCATGGCAACTGGGCTTCTTTTCTTGTAAGATCCAAATGTTTTGATCTCACAAGAAAAGAAGTCCAGTTGCCATGACTCAGTTTCTCGATAATCTCACATGGATGACTGAGAATCTTCACAGTTACTACTGCAGTGCTACTAAAACTCTGAGTAAAACCTGAGCTCAAGCCAGGGAGCCAGCTTGAGGTTCACTCAAGTTCCTATCCTTCTGAGGTATATTGAGTACCCAACTCATGGACGGGGGAGTAATATGTAGACTGCATAATTAAATTGTAACTCACACAGAGAGCAGGGGTAGTATATAAGCAGCACAGTTTGCTAATTGCTTTTTGAATGGAGCGAGCAGGATTAGGAGGAGCTTTCCTTCATGGATTTAGTTCAGTCCTTTTATAGAATAATGTCTGAGTAGTACTCCTTTGTCTTATCCCCACTCTGAAGAGTGAAATGATCAAACCTTTTCCCAAGGCTGATAGCTGGAAAGAAACATTAACTGCATTAATATGCAATGTAACTGAAGAAACATAGTATTTTTCATTTTATATTTTTTTAAAAGACCCAGAAAAAATAAGATTGTATATCACGGCTAGAGATGGGCACGACTCAAAAAAATGTTGTTTCGTTTGTCGTTTGGTCATTTAGGGGTCCGTTTCGGTTCGTTTTCGTTTTCGTTGGGTTTTTCCGCAAATTTTTCATTTTTGTTTTCGTTACGTAACTAAATGAAAAAACAAAAATGAAAACGAAAAATTGCTGTTTTGTTAGCATTCTTTTCAGTTCAATGCATTTGCTGTGATAAAAACAAAAAACACAGCAAAATTTTTCGTTTCATTTCCGTTTCTTTTGTTTTTGAAAATTTTTTGTTTTTGTTTTCGTTGGGTAACGAAACAAAAAAATGAAAACGAAAATGAAAATTTCGCTGAGTCGTGCCCATCTCTAATCACGGCCATATGTTTCTTCCTTGGTCTGTTTTTGGAGGTCCAGAATTTAAAAAATTATCTTCTATTGTGTATAATTTTGAATTGTTCTATTGCACCAAATTCACAATGTGAATATACTCAATATATATTATGCTGAACACATTCTACAAGATGTTATTATGCTGCTTTGGTTACCTTAATATATGGTTGTTTTCTATCACAGTGTAATGAGGACACACTTCAAGTGTCTGGAATGAAAACAGCTGTTAAATTTAACACTAAGTCTATTAATTGAAAGTCTTTATCTTGAATGTCTAACTTTTGATGTTTCTTACAAGAAACTTTCTATGTTTAACTTAGGTGGTTTTTTAAAACTTCATTTTGAAAGAAGAATTGCATTTGGCCTTACAACAACCTCAGTGCTCTTCTTATGCACATGTCATATGTACATGTAACAGTCAACTAGATTTATATATTTTCTGGGTTTGCATCACAAACCTGAAGTCTACTTTGATGGCAGTCAATTTATAATTCACCTACCATAACAACCTTTCAATGTGGGTCAAAAATATTTGCTACATGCATGTGTGAAAATGCTTACTTCTTCATGGTTATGAAAATGTGTGTTTTGTGTACTGCAGTTACCCCAACAGGTTGTTCCAGTACTGTATTTTCAAATTAATCAATAACACTTCTGGGGTTACTTTAGCCCACAGAGTCCTGCAAGGTAAAGGGAATTTTCTAGAGATGGGCAGGAAATGAAAAATGAAACACTGTTTCATCATTTTGTTACTAAGTGGAACAGTAGGACATGTTTCATTATGCAACGAAATGACATGCCAGATGAAATGCCACTTTTCCCTCTAGGAACAAAGTCTAGAAGCACCAAAATCACAGGGTAGCTTCTTTGGAATCTTTCCTGTAAGCCCATCAAATTTTGGAGAGGTTTGGGGTTAAGGGGGCTGAGGGTAGCCCACAGGGGGGCTATTAGTGGCTTCCCGACTCAATTAGAAATGATTTTGTCCTAAGCGGACAGCCTTTGGAGTTTAATAACTCAGCTCCCTACCTCGCCAAATTTTGGGGTTTACAGGGAAGAGATCAAAGAAGCCACCCTGCAATTTTTGTGCCTCTACGACCCAGGGGAACCATTAATTAATCATTTCATTTCATTTCATTCTGAAAAATCTTTAAAAATTCATTAGTAAAAAAATTGAAATGAAACTACTAAAGAAATGAATCAAAACGCTGTACTTTTCATTTCATGCCCATCTCTATAGTTTTCCTTTGAACTATGCTCACTTTGTTTATGGACTTTGGTTTGAGATTTCATACAAATCAATATTTTAGCACAGGCCACGGGCAACATTTTCACTGGTATTTAGCAGGACTTGTTTTTATTACAGTGCCTGCTTTCTTTGCTAGTGGCAAAACTAGTGAGAAAAGTCTCAGCAACATCCCTCGAAGCTGACATCTAGCAAAACATAAACTGTAGGAGTTTCCCTTTCTATAGTTTGTGTTGGTTCCAGTTAAATTCGTCATCAAAAGACAGGAACATGGGAAGAATTAATATTTCAATAGTAATGAGAACAATAGAAGAAAAATGCAAAGGAAAAAGAAAGGTATTGATGATGGCAAAGCTAAGCAAAAAGCTGGGTAACTCTATTGTACTGAAGAATCTCTGGTCAAAACAGCTACAGCTATTACATTGTCATGGTCTAATTAAGCACTGCAAAACCATGAACTTATGTATTCATTATCTCTTGTTCCCTGGTTCTATATATTTTTAAAGAAACTGAGTCTGATTCCTTGAGAACAATAGTTGGTTGTTAAAACTTCATTTGGCCAACCCTTCCCATTGAGGTAAGATTTTAGCTGCAATCTGCTGGAGGTTTGTCATTTTGTTTTGTTCTTTTATGTGGCAAGGTTTTCAAAGACAAGGCTGCCTAAATTGCTTGCTAGGCCATTATAATTTCCAAATGGCAAACAGTGTATCCCTCAGAGAGAAGGAAAATGAGACAACAGCTCTATAGGAACAAAGGGAAATGAGTGTGTGCTGAGTCTTGTACTGCACTTGTATGAACGGGAGAGTTGAAATGCACAAGAGTTCTGGATCAGGGCATTTTAATAATGCCTCCACAGAATATCTAGTTAAAGTGAAGTTTACAGAAATTAGACACCAAGTTGCCTAAACATGGCAGCAGGAATGACACTGTATTTGACAATGCCTTTGATGAGCATGTGCTGTGCTCATTCCAGATGACATTTAGAGGTGATTTCTAGCATCCAATGAAGACAGAATCAGTTTCATCCAGAAGAAGTTGAAATGCTTTATTTTGAAACAAATAAAGCAAAAATAAGTGAGCCATTGGATCCTTAACTCAGTAGGCATTAGAAAAATAACAAACAGTACAATAGTCAAAAGGGTTCTTCAGACAATTCCATCTTATGATGCAAAGAATCAAGCCCTATGTTCCTTGTATGCCTTAGTGTTACAGATCTTCTAAAAGGTATTGTTTTCTGCAATTGTTGATATCAAATGGCAATAAGATTCTAACCATCTCCAATTTTTCATATATGTAATATCACGGGCTACTAGTCATAATAAAGCTTTGATTCAATGGTCCATACCATTCATTGACAGAATTAAATGATTTCAGGTTCAGCAGCATATAAATAATGAAAACACATTATATACGTATTGCTTTCCTTCTGTATTAAAGAGTCCATTCTATTATCTTTCAAACACAATAAAATGCAGTTTCTTTCCCAAATGACTACTTAAAGGAAAAAAGGTGTATTAAAACTGAGAACGAGGTGATAGAAACACATTTAACCCAGAGGTGGGGAATTACTGATCAATGTAATGAGTTTTGTTGAGAAAAATGCTTGGTATGAATCTGAGGGTAAATTCTAGACTAGGTGACTGCAATTGCTCCTTAAGACCTGACTTTCCAAGTTTCCACCCCCCCACCCCCACTGATTTTTTGGGATTTATTGGCTACAGAATCCATTTGGGCTGATGGCTGAAACTGATGCTGTTGCTTCTATTGTCAGAAAAAGAACTTTCATGACTTGAGTCATCAGGATAGAAGATATGCTCCCACGTGTTCCCATATGATGTAGAATTCTCCTTTAGATTTAAAGCAATCATCTGTCTCAATAAACCAAACTAAGTATGGAACTAGCAAGTGATATGTATTCCATTTTTCACATCTATTGGCAGCCCAAGGTAGGCTAAAGTGTACAAGTATGATCAACTTAATTTTCATATTTTCATATTTCATTTTTTAAACATAACCATTTTGTACTTCCTCTGCCCCTCTTATTAACGCCTTAAAATATAGTAGGACCTCCTTATCCAAGGCATCAGTATCCACTGATTCACTTATTTACAGTGTGATAATAAAAAATTAAAAGAAAACAAAAACAGAAACATTTTCACGTGTATTACCAGAACAGTCATTAGAGGGAGCTGGAGACTGTGCAATGAATACTAATTAAATGCATAATCCATAGCATGGTCACTGGTGCCCTTTAGTAGCCAGTTCTGTTAAAGCATGCAAAGAATTTTCTGGCTTTCTCCGTTTACCATGCTATGTATATTCCTGCCAAGAAAACTCCATGGACATGGGGTCACAAAGAGTTGGTCACAACTGTAATGACACAACACACACATAGAGAGAAAGCATTTGCTATTGTTCAAGTTTTCAGTATTCACAGAAGGGGAAGACTTGGAACCAATCCTCAGTAAATATGCAGATTCCACGGTGAGACCAGGTATCAGTCCCATCAATTGCCAGAAACAAGGTGATGCTTCCTTTTGCTTAGTTGCTAAGTGAAGTTTTGATATGTGGAAATGGAAGACGATCATCAACAAGAGCAGACATACAGATTAAGAGCTCAGCTGCTTCAGGCTTTTAAGGTTTTGTTTTATTTCTTCTCACAGACTGAGCAGGAACATGTTTGTCAATGTCTAGTATCTGACAAAGCCCTGGACTTTTGTCCAACAAAATGTTCTTGCTTTAGTTTAATTCTTTTTACCACTTATCTCCTGTTTTTTGTTTGTTTTTTATTTGATCAGTCACCTGGTTATTTTTACTTTTATTTTAGATTTATTTTAGTTTATTTTTGTTGATTTGTGTACATATATTTTGTTTATATTGTATTTAGGGTCATTTAAATGTGTCATTGCAACTTTATGTTGTAAACTGCCCAGATGAATTACACCCAAAGATATTAAAAGAACTGGCAGAAGTAATTTCAGAACCATTGGCAATAATCTTTGAGAAGTCCTGGAGAACAGGGGAAGTCTCTATTGAATGGAGGAGGGCTAATGTTGTCCCCATCTTCAAAAAGGGGGAAAAAGAGGACCCAAATAATTACCGCCCAGTCAGCTTGACTTAAATTCTTGGAAAGATCCTAGAGCAAATTATTAAACAGTCAGTCTGCAATTATTTAACAAACAATGCTGTCATTACAAGAAGTCAACACAGATTTCTTAAAAACGAGTCATGCCAGACTAATTTGATTTCTTTCTTTGATAGAACTACAGGCCTGGTGGATGAGGGGAATGCTGTGGATATGGCTAATCTGGACTTTAGTAAGTCATTCGATAAGGTTCCCCATGGTATTCTTGCTAAGAAGTTAATAGAAAGTGGGATAGATAGTGCTACTGTTAGGTGGATTTGTAATTGGTTGACTGATCACACCCAAAGGGTGATCATAAATGACCTCTCTTCAGCTTGGAGAGACGTGACCAGTGGGGTGCCCCAGGGTTCTGTTCTGGGTCCAGTGCTGTTCAATATCTTTATTAATGACTTGGAGGAAGGAATAGAGAGTATGCTAATTAAATTTGCAAATGATACCAAATTGGGAAGGGTTGCTAATTCCCTAGAGGATAGGATGAAAATCCAAAAGGACCTTGACAGATTAGAATGCTGGGCCAAAGCTAATGGAATGGATTTTAACAGAGGGAAATGTAGGGTGCTACATCTAGGTAAAAAGAATGAACTGCAGAGATATAGGAAGGGGGACACTTGGTTGGAGAATAGTACCTGTGAAAGGGATCTGGGAGTCTTGGTGGACCACAAATTGAACATGAGTCAGCAGTGTGATGCGGCAGCCAGGAAAGCCAATGCGATTCTTGGTTGCATCAACAGAAGCATAGTGTCTAGATCAAGGGAAGTGATAGTACCACTCTATTCTGCTCTGGTCATACCCCACCTGGAGTACTGTGTCCAGTTCTGTGCACCTCAGTTTAAAAAGGATGTTGACAACCTCGAGTGGGTGCAGAGGAGGGTGACCAGGATGGTTGAGGGTCTGGAGGAAATGTCTTATGAGGAATGGCTTAGGGAACTGGGAATGTTTAGCCTCTCTAAAAGAAGGCCGAGGGGGGATATGATAGCTATGTTTAAATATTTGAAAGGATGTCATATTGAAGAGGGAACAGGTTTGTTTTCCATGGCTTCAGAGACTAGGACTTGGGACAATGGTTTCAAACTACAGGAAAAGACATTCCATTTGAACATTAGGAAGAACTTCATGACAGAGCTGTTCGGCAGTGGAATATGCTGCCACAAAGTGTGGTGGAGTCTCCTTCTTTGGAGGTTTTTAAGCAGAGGCTGGATGGCCATCTGTCGAAAATATTGTGATAGGGTTCCTACATGGCAGGGGGTTGGACTAGATGGCCCTTGAGGTCTCTTCCAACTCTATGATTCTATGATTCTATGATTCTATGAGTAGCCCTAGGGCTAGATGGGTGGAATAAAAGTCAAATAAATATAAAAATAAATATATAAAAATAAATAAAAACAGCAGAGAGATAAGGGATTACAGCGCAACAGCCTCCTCCAAGAGGGTGAGTTGACAACAGCCCTGAAAGCAGACAGCATACAATTAATGAATTGTTCTCAACAGCTGTGGTGCCTCTGTCTTAATATATTTTTAATACTTTAACATTTTAACTTTTTGACATTTTAATATTGAAGACCAAGTGGGATATGTTTGTGCTTCAAATAGCTGCATGGCAATATAACCACAAAAGAGGTAGAGGTGCAACTAGTGGGAAAAATGCTGTTGGCCTACAATCAAACCAAATTTTAAGCATTTATCTCTGCATAGTGGAACTGATACAGTGTGCTAGGGTGATTTCATATCACATTTAGTTAAAATCTTCTCAGCCGAAACCATGTGGAGTATCACTCTGAGGCCTGAAGACTTCTCTCCCACTTTCTGTACTGTGCCCTGAAAAAAATATATCATTGCATCCAATGTGGGGAAGATGAAAACCCAATGAACTCCCTCAGGTCACTCCCCACCTCTTAAACCTTTGGAAAAGCTCTGCACTGAAGAGATGACTAGGTTTAAGAATGCAGAATTTGCTGTCTAGTGGAGGTTTCCAATTTGCTAGAACCATCCCTGGTAACTGACATGAATAGGTGCTCAGATAGACCTCTGTTCCCTGGGGAAGCCATTCCGCCAGAGTGACAAATGGTTACAGACTAGTCTGACCCCCAGGTTTGTAATGGTGGGGATGCCTCTGTAAGCAAGGTGCCTGTTGACCTGACTAAATACCATTTTGTGGCTATATCTACAGTACCTCAAAACTCTCTCTACTACTATTGGAAGGTGGCATGCCCGTCCCCTTGCAGGGTCCTCTGCTGAATCTGGGATCAGTTGCAGACCTCACAGTGCCCTCTGCTCCATCAGCAGTTCCCTACTTATCAACTTCTTGAATTGTTCAGTGAATATGGTATGCTTACAGGTAAAGAAGTCATGGCAACATTTTGAAAGTTAGATCATCTTGTCATTGACTTGCACCAATGGTTGCTGGTTCTTAATGGTTCAAATGGACCCCAGTGTCTCAACCAGCCAGTATTTTTCTGCCTCCATAACTGAAACAAAGGGCCATCATTTGTCTGAGTTCTGTTCTTGCTGAAATCCCCATACCCCTTTATTTGACTGTGTATGTATAGATGTGTGTGTAAGTATTGAGTGTGGGGATAAGTGTGTGTGAAAGAGAGAGACAAGGAGTGAGGGTGAAGGGAGCAGCAGGAGGTGGGAATATGGTGATGTGGTTACTTCCTAGTTACTTGAAAAAATTATGAAAGCTACAAGCCACTGGTTTTTTTCTGCACAGAACATCCTTCTCACTACCTGTACTGTACCGATACATTAATTATAAAGTGTTTAACTAGTTTAGCTTAACTTAAGATTGTACTTGGAGTTTCAGAAAGCACAGAGAGCAGAAGGTTGTGCCAGTGCACCCCATAAAACTCTATGAACAAATGCTTCTTCCTTTTGTTGTTATCCCTCATCGAAATGCTTCTTTTGCCAAATACTGTAAAATTGCTATGCTACAAAGAATCAGAGTTAATTACAGTAGAATTTCACCAGCAGGCACTTATACAATAAAAATTATATTCTTCAATCAATGGTGATTCAACTGGGTATCAGATTTTAAAGGAAGTGAGAATTGATGTCAACAGACAATGTTCATTTGCATTGGTTTCATTGAGCGTGGCATACTCACTTAATTCCCATTCAGCTGTTTAAACAACATTATTTATCAACATGAGAGGAAAAAGAACCCACTCTTTCCATTACTGTTCTCTCTCTTCTCCATTGCAAGGGGATGAAGATTTTTTTTAAAAAAAAACAACAACATTTAAAACATCTGACCAGAGCTAAACAAGCATTGACAAATAGCATAATAGCCTCTCAAAAGCCTCATTTCCTCTTTTGGGGCCAAGCAATTGGGGAAAATATTTTGCTCAGTTTCTCCACAGTGGGGAACCAACAGGGAAATTTCTTGATGGCAGCTCCCATGGTTAGCAGTTGAATAGCACAGTGTCATCCACAGTGCCTCAATCCTAGCATGATCTTGGCACATCAGGGGTGGGGGGAATAGTAGAGAAAAATACTTTTTCAGAGGTACACCTGTTCATGTCAGAGGTGATTTTCCAAAGTGGGGCAAGAAAAAGAAAATGTTCTGAGAAGAATCTTTTGAATCCCCACTGGTACAGTTATTCAAACTGGGGAAAAATGTACATACACATATATTCCTTCTAGTTGCCCACCAAAGAGAGAGGGGAAAAAAAGAGATTCAAAAGTGTATTGATCTGAGTACTTCCTTTCACTTGGTCTTTTGCATGAAGGACAGTTCCATTGCAGAGTAGGAGTGACACTGAGCATCCACATGGAAGTTGAAATACACAGAAAATAGACAATGTGGAACTGTCACTGGAGGTAGAGACAGTTCCTGCTTGAGTGTCATATTTTTGTTTCAGTTCTAGATTACTTGTTGTTTTCTAGCACTTTTCTTTTTGGTGTCTGCAGTTCACTGCCTCTCCTGAAACTCTCCAAAGTGAAGTGAACCAGATACTGACAAATCTAACAACAAAAATATATTACAGATGGGACTCAGCTGCCTGATGCTACTCATATCATTGGGTTCATAAAAATAAAAAAATAGATATATGTCAGCAGTGACCCCCTATCACAGGGTTTTGTCCTCAAAAGCTGCCCAAGGACATCCGGCATCCACTGAATTTGAGTGGAGCCCAAAGAAAGAGGGATGGACATGAAGAAAGCAGAAAGAATTTTACTGGCCATTTTGCTTTTCCTTGCTCCACATTAGCCAGCCCTAAATCAATTGGAGCTCTCAGGTACTCTTCACACAAAGCCAAAGCATTAAAGTCAGGATTAGAGATGGGCACGACCAGAAAAAAATACTTTTCGAGTTGTTGTTTGTTGGGATGGGTCCGTTTCGGGTCGTTTCCGTTTGTCGCGATAATTTTCAAAAAATTGTCGTTCCGTTTGTCGTTTGGTCGTCTGTCGTTTCCACTGCAATTTAGCGTAATTTGACGTCTCAGTGAGCATGGGGGCATCCCGCAATCAGGGCCGGCGCTGGGTGTTTTTGTGCCCTAGGTGGTGGGTGGGGTGGGGGTGGGTGGGCAGTGGGTGGGGAGGGGAGGGGGTGAGCGGGCGGGTGGGGGCAGGCAGTGGTGGCGGGGCCATGGGCAGGTGGCGACAGCGGCAGGGGGGAGGCACGGGTGGGCAAGCGGGCGGGCAGGGGGGAGGTGCAGGCGGGTGGTGGCACGGGCGGGCGGGCAACATCCAGAAGTGTCAGTCAAAACCTGGCCATGCCATTGGTGGAATGGTTCAAAAAAATTGCATGGTCCCATCCCATGCCTAGCCCACATGGGCAGGTCTAAAAAAATAAAAAATAAAATAAAATAAAATAAAATCAGTGCGATCTTTTACTGCTATAAAAAACCCACTGCTGCTACTATAAAAATTCAGGCATTTAAAATACCTAAGTTTCACATGTTTCTGTTGTGCTTTGGTAGGTTTTTGGACCACAATTTAAAAATAAATATTGTGGTCGCCATTTTGGATCCCCCCCACCGCATGGCATGGACTCTGGAGATGACGAGGATGACCCCCCCCCAGCCTGGTGCAAGCAGCCCAGGACAGGAGGGGGGGAGGCCGGGGACCACCCCCCAGAAACCACCCCTCAGGTAGGTGTCCTCAGGCAGGCATATTTTTGCCTGCTTTTTTGGCCGTGAGTCGGTTTTTTTTTTAACTTTTTAAAACTTTTTCTGTGCTGCTTGCCAATGACATTGCACGATCACCGCGATGCCATGAACAACAACGAAAAACCCAACCAAATTTTTCTTTTGTCAGTTCGAGTTCGAGTTCTGACGGCTTAATTATCGTTACCGTTCTCGTTACGTAATGGAAACGACAACCGAAAATGGAAACAACAATTTCGCCAAGTCGTGCCCATGTCTAGTCAGGATGGTTATTAGCTCCTTCTTTGGAAGCTACACACAGAAACTGAGGGGTAGAAACTGATGAGTGGAAGGTGTGTCCTGACAGAAGCAATATTGCAAAACATTGTGTGCCTACAAGCATCAGCAATATTGTTCCAAGCAATTAAAGGAACACATTCTTCTCTGCAATACACATCTGGAGAAACACATCCAGTTTGAGGTATCACAGTTAAAGAAGGACACTGATGACCCAGAGTATCTCTAGGGAAGAAGGACCCATGTTATTAAAAGTCCAGATATGAAGTCCTGAGAGGAAAAATGGAAAGTGATGTGGTTAGCTGGAGAACAAAAGATCAAGGGTAGACATTATGAATGTTCAAAAAACTGAATAGCTATCAAATAGAATAGTTATTCCCATGCTTGGTGCCATTTATTTATTTATTTATTTATTATTAGATTTATACCCCGCCCATCTTCCCACGGGAACTCTGGGCGGCTTACAAAGCTGAGCAGGCAGCAAATTCACAATACAGAGACAACAAGCAGAACAATACACATAATTAAAAATCAAGCAGCAAGAAAGCATCCTTTTACCTCGTAGAGCTTGCTGCTAATACATCTAAAATCGGATAGATTGCAGTTGATGGCGGGGGAAAAAAAACTATTAGGTTAGGTCACCAAAGGCCTCGCGGAATAGGATGGTCTTCACCGCTCTGCGAAAGGCCAGCAGGGACTCTGCAGAGCGCACTTCACTGGGTAGGCTGTTCCACAGGGAAGGAGCAGCAGCCAAGAAGGCCCGATTCTGAGTGAGAGAACGCCGAGCCTCTCGGGGGGTGGGAACCCGAAGCGAGTGCGCCCGCGACTGCCAAACTGGCTGGGCTGAGATTGACCGCTGGGCGATCCGCTCTGCCAAGTAGTCCGGGCCCAAGCCATGGAGGGTTTGATAAACTAAAACCAGGACCTTGAATCTGATCCAGGAAGCAACGGGTAGCCAATGCAGCCGAGCCAAGACTGGGGTGATGCGGTCAAAGCGACGCGCACCCACCACCAGCCTAGCTGCTGCAGTTTGCACCCGCTGCAATCGCCGGAGGAGAGTCAAGGGCAACCCCATGTAGAGAGCATTGCAGTAGTCCAGCCTCGAGATCACCAGCGCCTGCACCACTGTTCTCAGGGAGTCACCGTCTAGGTAGGGACGGATCTGGGCGATCTGACGGAGATGGAAGAATGCAGACCTGGCCATGGCCATCACCTGGGCATCCAGGGACAAAGCCGGGTCCAAGACCACTCCCAGATTCCGAACCCTCTCAGTCGGCTGGAGAGAAACACCCTCCAAGCTCGGGAGAGGGCCTCCATAGCCAGACGGGGAACTCCCGAAGAACATCACCTCGGTCTTCTCGGGGTTGAGTTTGAGCCTGTTGGCCCTGGTCCAAGCCATAACCGCCTCCAGACACTGGTCGAGGGACCGGACAGCTTCCACTGCAGAGGTGGAAAAGGAGAGATAGAGCTGCGTGTCATCAGCGTACTGATGACAGCAGACTCCAAATCTCCGAATGACCCCAGCCAGCGGCCTTACATAGATATTAAACAGCATGGGGGAGAGAGACGAGCCC
The DNA here is from genome assembly GCA_023846285.1 of Phrynocephalus versicolor. NCBI lineage: Eukaryota > Metazoa > Chordata > Lepidosauria > Squamata > Agamidae > Phrynocephalus > Phrynocephalus versicolor. Next base: position 7,895,775 of record JAHTLZ010000021.1, read on the forward strand.
TGCGGAACCCCACAGGGAAGTGTCCACGGGGCCGACAACTCTCCACCATGCTGCACATACTGGCGCCGACCCTGAAGGAAGGACCGGAGCCAACTGCGAACCTCCAGGAGCCGGTCCAGTAGGATACCGTGGTCGACGGTATCGAAGGCTGCTGACAAATCCAGGAGAACCAACAGGGTGGAGCAACCCCTGTCGGCCGCCCGGATTAGGTCATCTTGCAGCGCGACCAAAGCTGTCTTGCGACCAAAGCTAAATCTCTACTTAGTAGATTCCTAACCAACACTAATCATAGGCAGAATGGCTGACATGGACGATGGCTCCAACTTGTGCTGTGGAGCTCCAGAGAAAACAATATGAACAATGCAATGGTAAGAACTGCATATAGTGAAATGGTCTATCTTGGGAAGCAGCTGGATCTCTTAGGCATTCCAAGAAGAGACTGAGCTGTCATCAGACGGGCTTTCCAGCTGAATCTTCTTATGCCTTGCATCTTGCACTCGTCAGAGCAGCCGGACTAGCTTGCATCTTGAACTTGTCGGAGCAGCTCTCCCAGCTTGATGACCTTCAGAAACAAAAGAGGCCACTGGCCTTTTGCACAGTTTTGGCTTCAGCAAGCTGAATGAGTTGCTGTATGCTTACTGTGTTGTGTCCACATCCACAGTAGACAGCATAAGAATTGGAATAATATGAATGAGAAGAAACTGCTTTGTTTAGGAGTTCATGGTGTTGGATGTCTGGCAGAAAGGAAGAATAAGGATATTGTGCAGGTCAAGAGAAATAAAGTGGAGAGGACTTTAAGAAATGAGTGGGCAAAGCATGGTGTGGTGGTGGAAATACTTTGTCTATAATGTGGTACTGGCAGGAAGATGTAGTAAGTGACCTTAGAGATCTTTACCCTTCTGTAACTTCTACAGTTTTGATCCCACACTATGTAGTCATGCAGTTAATGTAACATCAATCATTACAGCACTGTTTTAAAAGGCCTGGCACATTGTGTTAGCTCACAGTGAAATTTACGAGCAAACATAGGCCTGTAGAGAACATTTTTTACTGTTTCTTTTTGTTCTTTTTAAATGGCTCTTTAAGCGTAGGCTATATATGGCTTTGAACACATGATTAAAGCTTCAGCTCTAAAAGGCTTCAAAGGAGCATATTGTATCCCTAAAGTCTTAATGCCACATCACACCATTACAGTTCCTTTTAAATTTGTTTTTGGTTTTTTTGGCACCGTTGAGGTTTTGTGTTGTTATAAAACAGCTTGGCTATTTTGCAAACTGACCTCTGTCCCATTTCCTTCTTTTAATGAAGGAAGTTTGGACTGAGTTATTGAATAGCTAGTGAATAACTTCCTTTAGGGTGATTGGCTGCTCGCACTTTAACTTTGTACAGTGGTACCTTGTATAAAGGAATTAATTCATTCCAAATGAAATTATGTTAAGCAAAATTTCCTTTATACAAATTCCCCATAGGAATGTATTGAAAACGGAGTAATCCCATTTTTATGTTGTATGGATTCACCCCATGGAAGATTCTGTAAAGCAAATTTCCCCAATCTGCAGAATTTTTTATATTGTACAGGTTTTATGTTATACAAACTGTTTGTTATACAAGGGTCCACTGTATATTATATTTATGTCAAAAACTGTAATTAATTTCTAATGGCTGATTTTTTCATCTAAGGCTTTTGTGCAGTTTTACAAATGAAAAATAAGAGAAACTCTTAATTTATCATTAGGCAATTTTTGTAGAAACACCTTCCGGATAATCAAGGTTATATTGGCACTTGCGAAAATGAAGCATCTGTATCTTACAGGCTTCATGGATGTGATAACATGGAATGTTCATAAACATTCCAACATCTAATTGAACAAAGTTGTCTCAGTGATATGAAATTAGACAGGCCACTGCCTGCAGATATTTAGAAGATCAGTAAAACCCACATTATTTAAGGAAGACTCTGGCAGCATGCCAGGTTAATTTATGAGAGCTTTATTCTGTTGTAGTTATTGATTATTTTATTATGTTGCTGGATATTTTGTCTTTATTATGTGATGGTTTATATAATTTGGTTCAACAAAGCCATCAGGCCGTAATCACTGGTTGCCTTCTTGAATTTGTTTGTTTGTGGTATTATCGATACATTTATTTATTATTTTGGTTTGTATATTTTGCTTAATTATCTGAACCATTTAGTAGTATTTTACTACGTTGGAAGGTCTAGAAGCTAAATAAATAAATAAATAAATAAATAAATAAATAAATAAATAAATAAATAAAAACAATGTTCACACTACTGAACTGAGTGATAAGTTTTACCCTTCTGCCATGTGTCATTCAGGCAGCGTATCCATCTTTTTGATATATCTTGAAGAAATTTATATATACACACAATTTAAAATTCAAGTGGGTTTTCTATTTTTATTTTCTTAAAATGTAATCAATGCAGCAGAAAATGATCTGGGGTGAAGAAACAATTTTTTACAATCGTGTATTTACTGTATATACTCGAGTATAAGCCTAGGTTTTAAGCCCTAATTTTGGGCTGAAAAAAGGTGTCCTCGGCTTATATTTGGGTCAGTACTTTTAGCCACTGAGGCAAGTTTGGGTCAGTGGCTAAAAGTCATTTTAAACATTGTGCGCCACTTCTCCTGACCCCCCATGTTTAAAATGACTTTTTAAAAAGTCATTTTAAAGCAATGTTTAAAATGACTTTTAGCCACCAACTCAAGCACTTGCCTCGGTGGCTAAAAGTCATTTTAAACATCACACACACACCCAGCTCACAAAGGAGGAGTTGCTAGGCCCTGCTGCATTTCCCACCCTAGGCTTATACTTGAGTCAATAAATTTTCCCAGTTTGGGGGGTTTAAATTAGGGGCCCCAGCTTATACTCGGGTCGACTTATACTCGAGTATATATGGTACTAGGTCAATTCAAATAAACTGGGGAAACAAATCTCCCCTTTGAATTCATTATTTTCCAAATGAACATGTTTAGCAACAGGCAGTACATCTCACTCTGCAATGGAATTTTGATAATTTAATAAAATGATTCCAAGTAATTTTATTTCCAGTACTATATTAAATTACAACATATATTGTGAGGTCTGCAGGATAAACGTATACATTTCTAAAATTATGTTTCAGGGTATAATATCTCATTAAGATACTTCATGTATGTTATGCACAAGATGCATTGCCTTAAACTCTTCCAGAGAATATTTAGAGACAGAGTGATGGTACAAAAGTGGAAAGTTCAGGAATCTTTTCACATTAATATTCTAAGACAGCACTAAAACACTCAACAGAACTCATTAAGAACATTTTTACTGTTTAAATATATTTGCTATTTTCAGAAAATAAACTGGTAAATGCTAAAACATTTCATTTATCATTAATGTGCATAGCCCAATCTGCCTGCCTTTTAATGGACTAATATCCCTTAGGTTCTGTGGAAATTGCCATTTTAAAAGCTTGTAGAAATGTTTTACTAAAAATTGTTCCATTTAGCTCTCACACAAAAAGTAGGCTTCCAGAGACAAATACAATAAAAAGATTATCAGTTTCATTAACGTTAGAGAAGGCAATTATCATTTGGTCCACAAGAGTTTTGAACTGCAATAATTATATTTGGAACTGGGTGGCATTACTGTGCTTCCTTTCACATTAACTGGTGTTCAATAAAGAAAGATGAGTAGAAGGTATGCAGTAATTCTGTCACAGCATCCAATAAAAATCTTTGAGATTTGTTTATTCAGAAAGATCTTCAAACTGAGGAGACTTGGAAACATGCTACTCATATACTGTATATGTATAATATATATGTGTGTATAATTTGTAGCTGAGATTGGAAGTTAGATATTTACTACTCTCTCTCTCTCTCTCTCTCTCTCACACACACACACACACACACACACACACACACACACACACACACACACACACACGGCTTCTGAACTTTTGATTTCAATAGAAAGATTTTTTTCCCTAGGGGCACTCCCTATGGAGCGTCCTAACTCAACTCCCTGAGCCCCAAACCTTTCCAAATTTCAGGAGGTTACCTAGAATCACTTGAGGGAGGTACCCTTGCCATTTTGATGCTGAAACATGGCTGGGATCAGTATTTTGAGTGCATCAAAACAGTATATTCAGTGTGTGAACACACTCCTATACTGGTATTGCACATCGAACACACTATTTCAGTTAACTACCTGGATCCCATTTGGACCTTAATAACTCAGCCCCCTGAAACCCAAATCTCTCCAAATTTCAGGGTTTTACCTAGAATTGCTTGAAGTAGCTAAGCCTGCCATTTCCATGCTGAAACATGGCTGCTGCAATCCATATTTTCAAGTAGTAAAAATACATACTGCAGCATCCATGTTTCAGTGTGTAAATGACAGGCTTAGCTTCCTCAAGCGATTCTAGGTAAGAACCTGAAATTTGAAGAGGTTTGAGTTTCAGGGGGCTAAGTTATTCTAATTCTAATTCTAAAATTAAGCTGTGGCGGGTGAGTGATTAGCATGGCCACAGCTTGGCTTGCTTTCCAAATCCAATTGGAAAGAATTTTTCCTAGTGGCACCCTGTTTGGACCTTAATAATTCAACCTCCTGACCCCTAAACCTTTCCAAATTTGGGGGGCTTACAGGGAAGAGCTTGAGGAAGGTACTCTGCAATTTTGGTGCCTCTAGGATCCAGAGGAGCATAGTGTTTCATTTCATTTTGTAACAAAACTACTTTAAAATTCATTACAAAAAATACTACCAAAGAAACAAAACAAAACAAAACACCATTTTTCCATTTCATGCCCATCTCTAATGCATACCTATATGCATGTTTTATGCAATTGTATTCTCTCTGCTTCAGAGTCAGGGTAGGGACCAGGTCCATAAGAGAAGCTTCACTGAGAGTTTGGCTGAAGGGCATAAATGTTTTGTTTCTGAGCTTTCTTTTGAACTAGAATCTCCCTTTCCATAATAATTACACTATAGTATGCTGGGTCTCTCAGGCCAGGGGTTACCAAATAAATGATGTCAATGCTGAAATACAATTGCACAAAGATAATATAACAATAGAGGTGCTTAAATGGCTTAATGCTGAAAAATCCACATTACTTTGCAACACAAGGATATACTTTTTGCATTTTTACATTTTTTTGCAAGATTGAGATTACATTTTACTTTGCATAATATGCATGTTAGTGTTCCCAGGTTTGGAGAACTGGACTCTGGCAACTCTTTACAGAAATTTGGCAGAGATCAACTTTTATTCCATCTCCCACAAAGGAAATTGCTGAAGCGTATGGCAATTATACCTTAATGAGTCATTTGCTTAAGGTTTACTTTAAAATAATACATGCCAGAATTTTCAGTAGATATGAAGAACAAGCACAAATTTGGCACGCCATGGTGCCAAACATGACACCTTTATACCTGTGATATAATTTCCAGAATTATATTTTATTTTCAGCCTTGGGTATTTCACTTTCGCTGACAAGAAAATACAAACAAAAGGGTTGTTTTAAGCTTTGCCAGTATGCCTCTGGCAAAGAAAAATATGCTTGTGGCAGATTTAGTTTTAATGTGGGAAGTAGAAACGGGCAAGAGTCTTTGAACTAGCAAAACAAGCTCATCCTCCTTATTTTCTTCTGACAAGCAAAGAAAAAGCTTAGGAAATATCTCACTCCAGAATCATCTTAATGTATAAAATTCTGCTTGTGTTCATGGCTCAGAGGAATAAAAGTTACATAGAATGGTTATAATTGTATTTCTGACAGCTCTGGTGTATTTTAGCAAGATTCTAATCACTAAAATTTTTATACTAACAGACCTTTGACCTGTTAGGATTTTGATTTTTACTTGACAGCTTCTTGGCCCAGATTATGGGGGTCTGAAGGCCTGCCTACTTTCCTCCTTTCCTGTTCTCAGGCGTTCTTACAAACTGATTTGTTGTGTGGTTTTGAATTGCGTTGGTAGTTATCTGAGAAGAACTTCCCAATTTAGAAGCAAAGCACACTTTATCTAAATAGAAAGAAATAACAAACTAGTGGAGACGGTACTGTGTTAGTTTGTCCCCAAACCAAAAAAGGTGTCTTACAGCACCTGGAAGAGTAACATGTTTCATGTAGCATGAGCATCTCATGCAATCGACTGCAGGTTATGGAAGTGTAAGTGTGGAACCATGGACTCGCTCAGGTGTTAAGGTCATCTTCTTTTCTTCTCTGAGTTTTTTGTGAAGTTACATTGGTCTTTCTTTCTTTCTTTCTTTCTTTCTTTCTTTCTTTCTTTCTTTCTTTCTTTTGCTGTTTTCCAGCTTTTTCCCTGGAAAAAAGCAAGCTTCCCCTTAACAGAAGCAGAGGTGAAAGAACTTGATTGAGCAATCTGTCTTCAAAATTGCAAGGGAGTAAACTGCTGTGGTCTACTTTGTCCACCAAGTTGTCTTTGTGAGGTATTTTTTTCTCAGTCAATTTACAGAAAAAATTCTCACTGAGAGTGATTTTGACCTGAGATTACCTATCCCTTGTGTACATCTGAATCTCTTCAATAACGTTTGCTGATCACCTCACTGCAGATTATTGTAGTCAATAACATTGTACCCATTTCAAAGATCAACTAGTGGGTCTAGCAATTTTATTCCTAGTGTGAGAACAATTTGACCTCAGTGGAACTTTGACTAGCACTATTGACATTAAGAGCAAAAGCAACACAGAGCTGTAAAGGTAGCATTTGCATGATTTCAGAGCCATATAAATGCCAGATAAATACTTCTTGTGAATATTACCTCACCAAGCTATCACTGGACTGATACCATGTTTCATCTCATTTATTAGAGAGAGAAATACCTTATTCTAGATGGGTTTTTTTTTCTTAGACTTGCCAATGTTGTATCTACTGCTTGAATAATGTGACTGCACCCTAAACTTCGTTAAGAGTTCTTAATAAAATACTGGTTGTAGCCCAGTTATGGAAAAATAAATGGAATATATACTGAAAATTATATTGATTAATTTATAAATCCTGTTTTTAATGATTCTGGACAATATTCAGTTAGTGCTGGATGTTGCCCATCTGTATAACAGCATACATTTCTACAGTGTAGTAAATCATGCCAGAACAAGTCCATTGAGTCAATGGGGATTTAGTGAGTGGAACACTCTATTATTTCTATTATTTCCATTATTTAAATGGGCTTCTTCTAGCTGTTACTTACAATAATAAAGGGGCAAAAAAATTTCCCCAGGACCAGGGTCAGGTTACACATAATGGCATCACAAGACATATTGTACATTTAAGTATGCATACTTGACATTTTTTCTGCTTCTCCCTTTAATTAACATTGATATTGAACATATGAATAATAACAAAATTGCTGTTATTCAGAAGGGTTACTCTGAAGGCCATGAATTTTCATATATTTACTTAAGAGGTAGTGGCATGATATCAATTTTTTAAACTTATGAATAGGTATAAATTAGAGACTAAATGGGGATGCGTGTGTCAACCTGTGAGTGGTTTGTTTTGGAGATTTGCATATGTTCTGGTTAAAAGATAACAAAGCTACTTAACAAGCATGGGTGGGATTCTCTCTCTCTCTCTCTCTCTCTCTCCCCTCTCTCCCGACTATGTCATAAGGCATCTATTGAGTAACTATGATAAAGAACTGAAGAACAAATTTGGGTACATACAAGGTTATGCTTGCAAGTGAGCACTCATTTTATTTAACGTAGCCTGATTACACGGACAAACAGCAGATTTAAAACCAGCTCTACTACTATATTTCCCAGAGCATTATGTCAGCATATCAAATTAAATTAGCATTTGGATTAATTAGTTTTGATAAGAGAGGAGCAGAAGCCACAAAGTCATCCAAGGTTCCACTCATTCCACCCCCTTCAAAATTCTCATGTTCGCATGACCAGAGCTTTATATAAATTTTGTAACACATTCAATATTTGTAGAAATCTGTCTTTCTGAGGAGTTGTAAAAATATCCATTATTTTTAAATGACTAAAGTCCATCCACATATAGTTCTTAATTAAAATTGGCTGAGTGAACAAGTCAAATAGTAATCTTCTCAGACAAGGAGCACCTACTTCCAACAGTGATGTGTTATAATAGTTGTTTACGAACTATCAAAATGCACACACCCGGAGACATACAAAGCTAGAAATTTTAACTTTTCAATACAAATTTATGCATAGTGGGGAGGTCTAATAGTAAGGGTAATGCATAAATTTAAAAATGGTTTTGTTTTTTCTCATTATAGTGGAACAGTGAAGGATACAGGAAATGTTTATTGTATTCATATTACCAATTCCCTTTCCTCTCTTTCAGGATTAATGTGTGCATCCCAATGCTCACAGAGAAGCTCAAGATATTTTTCTCCCTGAGGAAAAGGACAGGATGATAACACCTCCCAGTCTCTGTACATGAGCCATCATCATCATCATCATCACCACCACCACCACCACCACCACCACCACCACCACCACCACCACCACTTTTGCCTCTTAACATCTGCTACCATGATTCCCTCATATTCCTCACAAAGAGATGAATGGTAGAAAATGCTATGTAGTGGCAATAGTGGTAAATATTCTTTTGTAATCTTTGAGGTATCTACAGAGTAGAACTAGTCTTATTCTCTCTAATGAAACCTGTTCATTCAATGAATTTCATGAGGTGTTTAGAGGGCATAGTGGCCCAGCAGACTAGAGCACTGAAGTGGTCAGCTGCAAATTCAGCAGCTCGGCAGTTCAAATCCTGGGTGCCACGTAGTGGAATGAGTTACCACTGTTAACCCCAGCTCCTGCTAACCTAGCAGTTTGGAAGCATGTAAATACAAGTAGATAAATAGGTACCACCATAAAAAGTGGGAAGGTAAAAACTGTTCTGTGCAGCTATGCCAGCCACATGGCCACGGACTTGCACAAACTGGCTTTTTGGCTTGAAAATGGAGATGAGCACCACCCCTAGAGTCAGACACAACTACACGTATATGCGTGTGGGACCTTTATCTTTACCTTTTTAGAGCTTTGCATTGCTCTAGCAAGAAAGGAAGGAAGGAAGGAAGGAAGGAAGGAAGGAAGGAAGGAAGGAAGAAAGAAAGAAAGAAAGAAAGAAAGAAAGAAAGAAAGAAAGAAAG
>JAHTLZ010000021.1:7915915-7928302 GCA_023846285.1 Phrynocephalus versicolor
GAAAGAAAGAAAGAAAGAAAGAAAGAAAGAAAGAAAGAAAGAAAGAACCCTATACACTACTTGTGTGGTTGCACTGGTTCAGTGGTTTGTGCCAGTTTGGTGGATGAATGAACAGGTGTTGCAAGGTTCAGAAACCTGCCCCTTTTGGTGTGTGCATACTCAAAAGCAGTGTCCAGAGAAGGTGGGACAAGGAATCTCGTGCACTGCTTCCAAGTGGGCACCCACTGGAGGAGGGGGTGCTGACCTGCAGAAAACCTGTTTGAACATTTGCCAAACTGTGCCCATCTCTAGTGAATTCCACCCCCCCCCCCACACACACAAATATTTCTCTCAGTAACTTACTTGAAATGGCCAATGACTTGCTAGGTCATTTTCCCACACATTCTGCCCTCTTAATTTAATCCTGTTGATAATACACATCTCATACATTTGCCTGCTATCTCCAGAATTTAATTATGGGACTAAAAATATCATTACTCTGCAGACAGTACTAATTAGTTGGGCTTGTTTTATTAATTAATCATTAATTAATGTATGATTTTCAGTTAAATGAAGGGTGTATAATGGTTTTGGATATATCTATTGATGATAAGTTAATGTGTAGTATTAAAGAAGGGTTGACGAGTAAGAATTTTTTTATAGATACTTGGGGAGAATGTATTGATTTTGCATTAATAAAGGGGAAAGGATATGCACTTTTGCATGAATCTAGGTGAATGGGGCTCCATAAAGGGGGGGGGGGTGGACATTGGTTAGATCTCCAAATGGTCTTGGTATGATTGGGGAGAATGATTTGTTAAACTGTTTAATTTTTTGCATTATCAGATTTTTTTGGGTTGTGTTTTTGTTTTATGTTGCAAGGAACCAAAAATGGTTCTGTGTTTAAATGATAATGGATGGTTGAATAGCTCTGTAGTTTAGGTATCTGGTTATGGATGCTGAGATTGGGAGTTCAATTTACCACTGTACATCCTGGGTAAAGGGCCCGCTTGTGTGGCCTTGGGAAAGCTACACTCTCCCCACCCCACCCCTTCTGCAGCCAAGATTTTCCGGTCCAAAACCACCTTGTTTGCAAAGAGGTCTCCATGGAGCCTGGACTCAGCTCCAATTACCTGGTTTGCAAACCTCCCCATTTGCAGATTGGATTCCACAGCTCCAATTACCTCATTTGTAGGCCTCCCTTTTTGCAGCTTGGATCCCACAGCACCAATTATCTGGCTTGCAAACATCCCCCTTTGCAGTTTGGATTCCACAGCCCCAGTTACCTGGTTTGCAGCCCACCCTTTTTGCAGCTTGGATTCCAGAGCTCCAATTACCCCGTTTGCAAGCCTCCCCTTTCCCCATCATAAAACCTTAGGCTAAACAAGGGTCTCAATGGCTATCATTATGGATGCCTAAGGACAACTTCCAGGTTGGAGAGATAGGAAGGATATCTCTCAATGCCATTAGCAGGGAATTGTAAGCAGGTGAAGACATCTGCTTGGGAATACCCTGAAGCAAATGGTGAGCCACTGGTGTGTGACAGAATGCTGGACTGGATGGGCTGTGGCCTGTTCCAGCAAGGCTGTTCTTATGTTCTTAAGTTCTTATGCTTCATTTTATGGAAAGTTGTGTTCCCTATCACAAATAATGTACTGATGTACCACATTGGCCAAGCCCCTTGCTTATCTACCACTGGGTCTGTACCTCCTACAGGAGAAAATACATTGGGATTTCTATTTAGTTTTATTATAGTGTAAAAGGGAATTTTCTGTCTCAGTGTGCTGTCTGACTAAAGTATTTGAGCAGTAAGAATGGACCAGATTAAATTTGGCTTTGGTCAGAAATATCAGCGTTCCACCTCCTGTGCTAACACTAGGAAAGGTATGGCCAGATCTGTAGGATCTTTAGCCTTCTATTGATCATAGCTGCAAAATTATTTTATTGAGCCAGTTAGAGAACAAGCAGATAAGAGAACAAGATACATGCCATATGCAGTTAACATTGCCTGGGTTTGAAATATGCCAACTCGGATATTTCACACACCAGATCTCCACTGAAGAAGATGGAAAATTATTTTCTGGGCTAATTCTGCCGATATATCCTTCTAATGGTTTCCCACTCCCATTCTCACTGTTCCACTCTCTTTTTCCCAGGGGAAATCGTTCAGGCCTGAATTCCATGCAACATTCAGGGAATCTTTATATCCAATAATATCCAAAATGGAGGCCAGATGAGCTCTCTCAGCAAAAACTGGAAATAACTCACTAAGCAGCAAAAGCTGGGCTTTCCAGATTCCCAGCCAAGTTATATTCCCAGCCAAGATATTTTCTGAATCCCATTTGGCAGTTGTTAGCCCTCCTGATGAGACTCATGATGGTATTTTCTGGAATATCAATAACACAATTTCATATATAAGGGTCACACAGAAATAACACCATTGAGGAAATCCTCTCTTTCAGAATACTGTTATTTTTATTTCAAAGGCTTCGTATTGGGAAGCCAGGACAAACTCAAAATGGGATTGGAAGCATCTCTGTCATGTTCTTGTCATTCCAGTTTGCCCCAAAGTCCCAAACCTAGCTTGACATGTAGCTAAGTGATGTGCAGTAGTAGTTGGTCTTGCAATTACTTTTGCTTATTTTATTTTATTTTGGCAAGCTGGCTGTTCACAGAATAACTTCTTTTATTAAAATTGATTATCCTGAATAAATTGCATAGGGAGGTATGCCAACTAGTGACTGAACTGGCATTGCAGGCTTTGAAATCAGATATTTTTCATGAAAAACCATTTAACCCCAAGGGGTCACCTTAGTCTGACTGATGGGTTTCTGTTCTTAGACTGAGCTACAAGGTATTACCACAAACATATAATGCTTTGAACAGAGGAATCGTGAGTTGTTGAGTTCAACTGCCTTTTTAAAAGTTTGGAATGTGTATCAAAATTTGCATTTTTAAAAAAACTAGAAATATCTAAGTGTATGTGCTCCAGATCATGGTAATCTCAGTGGGAGTTGACTTCCAGTTCAGTGTGCTTAGCAAAATCTCAATATAATTATAACGTTTCTCAAACTCTGGTTCTTGACCCTTACAAAATATCTGATTTGTGGATCAGTGACCTGAAACTCTACAGAAGTTATTCTGCTTTGCTGTGTACCAAATCTAACTGAAAAATTCATGACATTTTCAATTACATAACAACCTGTATTTCCCGCTAAATAAAAAAAACCTATTACATATTTCTATCTTTTTAGAATGTCCAAGGAGAGAGGATTTCTTCAGGTCACTTATCTTCAAAACTTTTGTCCAAGATTATTGCCACTTAAGAAATATTTTGGCCATTTCAACAGTATGTAAATGTCAAACTGCAATGCAAGCTCACAATAATGGTTCATTATGATAAACAGTCTGGCATGAAATACTAACTTACTCAAAGAGATACAAAGATAAGTACAAAATGTCATGAAATATGAAATGCTATCTTGAGGACAATTCAGGGTTAAGTATGTCAGAGGAAGGCCCTCATTCTCTCTTTAACAAAGTTTGCCATTTACAGATGCAATTGACAAAGAGATGTGGCTCAATTCTCAGGAAGATTTACCAAGACAGCAAGGCTCAGAGGTTTTATAAGATGAAGCAGGATGAAGTGGGTCATCTTTCCTAGTCTGAAGCACTTCTCCCTCTCCATCCAGATTTGGGCCTGATAACAATCAAGGCAAAATAATGGATCCATGACAATTTTTGAATAGCATCTGTACTGATAACAAGGCATGCCTGTTATTATAAGAAAAAGAATCCCTGTCATTGGCACCTTACCAGTAGTAAATTAGGGAGAGGCAATGCAAAGATTCTTCTTGTCCTGTTCAAATGCTGTCTACTGAACCCAATAATTGAACAGAATGAACTTGAAACACATAGATTATGTATTACAAAAAGTTACTCACCCTGCTAATGTAGAACAATGGTTTGCAAAGGGGCTGTGTTGTAAAAAGGTATTTTCAACACATTTCTCTCATCCAGCTGTAGCCTGACACGCAACAATTTACATATTCTATGGCAGGTTACTGTTGAATTTGTGAGTGTTGAATTTTGGCTAAAACCCTTTAGCAGCACAGCATATGTGCAGGAATCTATAGAGCAGAATCAGGTTCTATTCTTTCCAGAATAGATCATCCCTCATTGTTTGTCTTATCAAGTGGTGCACACAATCTCCATAAAATACAGTGGTGTCTCTAATTACGAGCAGCTCTACTTACGAGCAATTCGACTTAAGAGCAGAAAACCATTGGCGTTTTGACTGGCTGCCTTACAAATTTTAGATGTGGTCTGCTCTACTTAAAATTTTTTAATTTTTTTAATTTTTTTATTTTATTTTTAGATACGGCTGCTCTACTTACGAGTTGTTCGACTTATGAACATGCATTCGGAATGGATTAAACTGATAAGCAGAGGTACTACTGTACTTTGAGATATTGGTAAGAGAAAGAAACTGTTTAGTCACAGTTCAGAACAGATCAAAAACAGCATATTATACAAAAAAGGCTTGTCAAATGAACAAGCCTTAATTGACTCATATCCTGCTTCAAGTAGATTTCTGAAGACTGCATTCTAACTCCATATAGTCACTAATGGAATTAAAAAGGAGGATAAATGATACTTAAGAAGAAGACATGGTTCTCCTCAAAATCAAAGGCAGAGATAGACCAATATATTACTACTGGATTAATCAACACTCATAGCAACCCAACAAGATTTCTCTTATCCAAACCTCTTAAAGGGAACATATGAGTTTAAAATAATTCCAAAGTTAGAGCTGGAAAAGTCAGCAAAGATGTTTGGGTCGGTGGGTGGGGGATCCCTGCAAACATAAACTTATTGTCTCTTTCATTATAAAATATAAATATGGCTCTGTAAAGTCTTTCTGTGTGGATGTCCTTCCTTTCCCACTTCCAAAACCTCTCACAGCCAGTTCATATCCAGCATTTTCGTTCTTCTAAGGACATACAAACTGTCACCTTTGTCCTTACTTTTTTCAATGCTTCCATGTCCAAGTTTTGAAATGTGAACTTTCAAAATGTATACAGTAACCCCCCGCCAATCGCAGGGGTTAGGGACCCACCCCACCCGCAATCCACGAAAATCCGTGATATGCGGAAGCGGGTGGGGGGCCTGGGGGTGGGGGGTGATCCCGCGCCTTTACCAAAAGCCTCGGAGGAGCGTGGGAGGATCCGATTGCCCCCCCACCCCCGCGTGGCTCCAAGGCTTCTCGGAGGCCCCCGGGTGGGTGATGGAGAGGGACGCTGTCCATCACCGCAGCCCTTCTGCACGGCTCCGAGGCCCTCTGGAGGCGCCCGGGAGAGCCGCAGAGAGGGACGGCATCTGTCCCCGCAGCCCTTCCGTGTGGCTCCGAGGCCCTCCATAGGCACCTGGGGTACGGAGAGGGACGCCAGCCCTCCACGCAGCCCTCCCACGCAGTGGCGCCGGGGGGGCAATGGAGAGCGATGCTATCGCCCCCCCACCGCCACCGCCCCCAGGCTTCTCGGAGGTGCAGGGGGAGCGCAGGGAGCGACCAGATGCCCCCACCCCCTGTGGTGAACGTACCGCGATCCCGTGATATAGCAGGACCGCGGTACCTGAACCGTGAAATGGCGGGGGGTGACTGTACTTTCAAAATATGTGTGTGTGTGTGTGTGTGTGTGTGTGTGTGTGCGTGCATGCACTCACTTTTATACACCTCTGGCTGTAAGTAAGCCAGCTGGATAGGTTAGTGAGTTAGGTATCTGGTTTCACAGCAAGAGGTTGGGGTCTCAATTCCTCAGTATGCACCCCAGAGTAACCAGCCTACGAGGCCCTAGGCACATTGTACTGTCCCAGGATGTCACAGATGAAGAGAATGGCAAACCTCTTCTGAGTACCCTCAAAAAACTTGAAAATGTGGGAGTGGGGAAATCACCACAGGTCAGAATTTACTTGATGGCGCACAATGGGGTCTACTTAGATCATCTTGCAGTGAAACCTGAGGTTGGAGAAGAGGCAGCCTGCATTGTCATGGGCAAGTTGCATGGGAGGAAGGGAATGGCATCATGGTCTAGCTCCCTTCCAGAAGAAGGGAATGGTGAACTACTCTGAAAATTCTGTACCTAGAAAACCCTGGCAAATGTTGTCATAAGTCAGAATTAATTGATAGCATGCAGTTGATTTTAGTTATAGGTCACATGCCATCCCCTGGGCACACATTCTGCATGTATTGGAAGTGTGTATATTTTTATGAGACTATATGCATGTGTGTATGTTTCTGGATTAACTGATCTATGACCTGGGAAGTGCCTACATAAGAGAAGCAAATTCTGCCAGTGTGTCGTCTTCATATATATGTCCTGGAGAGTCTACTGATAATCCTTAACTTTCCTTGTGTGATTGAAAGGCAACAAGAACTTTTCCAATGCAGCTATATTTTATAGCAGCCTTCAAGGCACATTTAATATCAAACATGTATTTTTAATATAAAAATGTAAAATATGGAGAGTCTTTCAGTCAGCACTGAATTGCTAATCCATCTTTCCTTCATCAAGAGTTTCCTAATGAGATGGTTAAAATTATATTTAGTTGATTTTAATGAACATACTATTTCAGAAGTGTATTATCCTGCCCCGTTACTTGTCATCTGTATCTATACAAGATTATTTTCTTTTCTAAATGAAGCTTGAGGTATCTATTTCATATCATTTTAATATGTCATTCCTTCTGATATACTTTTCTCAGTTTTTGTATGTGCATTTGAGTGGCAAAATAATCTTTTTCATAGGGGAGGGGAAAAGTTCAAGGGCAGTAAAGGTGTACCCATGTACGTTCTTCCTAAAAGGGTGTGATATGGAAGAAAATATTCAGATTTAATTACTTTTGAAGTTCTTCAAATAGTCAAGTCTTTCATTTTGGAATTCTTAAGTGTAACATACCATTTGTAAATACCTAAATAATATGAAGCATTTGGGGTACCAATTTTGGTATTTGAAGGGGTTCCCAACCTTCTGGGACATGGGGGCCACAATAGAATGTCCAATGCTTAAAAAGGGCCATATTTTAGATCAAAATGTAACAAAATACTGAGGTTTATGGCACACACTCTTAAAATGCCATGTAAATGTTCATCTGTTAAGTCTTGACCTACACTTGGGTTTCACAGTTTTCATCTTAGAAAAAGTTTTGTTCACCGATGTACAGTATGTGGTATCAAAGACTGTGAACATAACTGCAGCAAATTCCTTTAGGTTGATAAATATATCAGGTAGACCAGAACAAAAATCTAACAGACTGTTTTCTTTCTAAATGTGTCTGAGATGATCACTAACTTGTAGATAAATTAGTTCCACCTGAAAATACTTACTTGCATCTTTTGGTGCTGCTTCAAATGCATTCTGAAAAATTCTTATTTCCTTTCCCATGCTTATGGGAATCAGTTAATCTGTTAGGGAATTCTACCTTGAAGTGGATAATAAGGTCATGATGCCTGAGGTAAATGATAGTGAACACAAACATAAGGATTGTAATGTGTTTGAGAATTGAAGAATGTGCCCAGCAAGGTGCACTCAGCGTTCGGTCACTATTTCATCCAAAGTTCAGAACATAAAAACAGCCTTGCTGGAACAGGCCACAGCCCATGCAGTCCAGCATTCTGTCTCACTCAGTGGCTCAACATTTGCTTCAAGGTATTAACCAACCAGATATCTTCACCTGCTTATGATTCCCTGCAAATGGCAATGAGAGAGATCCTGCCTATCTCTCCAAGATAGGAGGTTGTCCTTAGGTATTCATAAATTATAGCCGTTGATACCCTTGTTCTTCATTAACGTGTCTAAGCCTTTCTTAAAGCTGTTGATTTGTTATGCTGTACAAAAACATCACTACAAATTCGTGTGGTGATAATTCATGAATAAAGATGATAAAATAAACCCCCACCTATTATAGGGGTTAGGGACCCAACCCGCAATAATTGAAAATCTGCAATATGTGGATGCTGGTTCAGGTTGGGACTGGGCGGGCTCTCTGGGGGCTCTTGTACTTATCCCAGGCCTGATGTTGCCCCAAAGGGCCTGCAAAGGGCTTTCCAGTCCCCCAGAGGCCCCAAAAGTGCTTTCCAGTGATCTGGAGGTCACTTCTGGTTTACCAGAAGTCACTTCCGGTTTGCAGGGAAGCACTTTTGGGGCTTCCGATGGGCCTGGGAAGGCCTTTCCTCCTTACCCCAGGGGGACTTTTTTTCATATACTGCAGACCCACAATATACCGGGACCACAGAATATGAACTGTGAAAGGGCAGGGGACAACTGTATTTCATATATATTTAATTTTTATATGCCTCTCACAGTAATGTGTTTTACACGCCTTGAAAAAGCAACTTAGTTCTTACTGTGGTGTAGTATTCCTTCCTATACAAAGGAAACTTACAGAGAATCATATTAATAAACATGGGAAAGGGAAATTGCTTTATTTAATCTAAATTGTGCTCAACCCATTAAATCAATGGCCTTTAAACTTTGCTTTAAATAAGGATTGGTTTTCCACATTCCCATTTATTGGATGGGCCTACTCTAGGTTGGATTAACAAATCATTTTCCATTGATGTACACGATCAATTACGTCTGTCCTACTTTCAACACATAATGAAAAAGCAAGATTCTCTGGGAAAGACAGTAATTCTGGATAGGTTGAAGGGATCAGGAAAAGAGGAAGACCAAATACAAGAGGCTTTAGAAGAAGCCACAGATTTGAGTTTGTAAGAGCTGAGCAGGCTGTTGAGGATTAGACATACTGAAGATCGTTCATTCATAGTTTAGCATAGGATGGTGGCAACTTGGTAGCACATCATGACAGCAGCAGCAGCAGGAAGTGTTCCTCTTTGGGCAACTGGAACTGAAAGGAAAGTCACTAATTCCCCAATATTTGGATTGATACATAGCCTTACTAAGAGAAGCAGCAGCTGGTGTTTTGAAGGTGGAATTATCCAGTGTAAGGGATGCCAGGAAGAGACAAAAGCAGGCTGTTGAAGTATAGACATCATCAGTCTGTCAACATAACAGACCATCTAGGTCATGTACAGACTATTTTGGTTAATGTCCCTCTATCAGTATATAAATCTATGTTTGTGTTTATCAGAAATTTTCTGTACATTTTACTGTTTCTTAGAACAATGTTCTCTATCATTTTAATGGTATAGACCTTAGAGTGATAGGATGAGCTGGATGGTGGCATGACCTGCAGCACTTTGTTTATAAGATTATTTCTCTAGAAAATTGCTATTATGTCAGCACAAAATTGGAAGTAAGATTTCTATTATGTCCTTGAGACATAGCTCAAGCAACAGTGGTAAAAGAGTAAGTGCCTTGCAAGTGTTCCAGTGATTTTGTAAATAGGAGACAGACCCAGGGATTTGTAATATTTTTCTTTCAAAAAACAAAACAAAGCAAAGCAAAAATAGTAACCACTCAAGGGCTATGTTACCAGTGCAGCTTAGAATATTTTTCGCCCCATCTTGTATATTAGAAGAGAAGTAGATGACAGAACAATTTTCCAACATAAAGAAAAATGACTGTGGTAAAATATTTTGACTCACATGCACTAATTTGTTGTGCATGCGCTTGAATGTTATTCACACAGCCGTGGAGCACTACTATATGTAGGAACTAGGCTTCTGGGACCTGTTAGACCACAACATTCATAACTTCTAACTAGTAGTTAGTATTTAAATTAATAGTTTGGTAGTTTGGTATTCTGTGTGTTTCGTTTCCTTAGGGGAGGAAGTTCACTGCTCATAATCAGATGCTGACTGAGAACTCCAAAATGGCATTTGTCTGTTTCAATTGACATAGGGTTGTTTTTTTTTTTTTGGTGGGGGTCTTTTTCTTAAATGCACATACACAGTTTATCAGTTACCTGTTCATTTTCACAGTCCAAGCTATAACAAGAAGGTAAGGAGAAGAGGGGGCATATCATTAAACTTTTGGCTGCTAGATCTCAAACAAATAAGCAAAAGTACTTTTTCACCTAGAGGATCACTGGCCTATGGAACTCCCTGCCAGAAGAAGTGCTGATAGCTGTCAGCCATGACAGCTATAAGAAAGAATTGGATAAGTTCATGGAGAACAAGGGTATCAATGGCTATCATTATGGATGCCTAAGGATAGCCTCCGGGTTGGAGAGATAGGCAGGATATCTCTCAATGCCATTTGCAAGGAATCATAAGCAGGTGAAGATATCTGCTTGTGAATAATCTGAAGCAAATGTTGAGCCACTGTGTGAGACAGAATGCTGGACTGGATCGGCTGTGGCCTATTCTCATTTGCTCCCTTCTGGGTAGAACATTTCCACAGCTGACATCACACCCAGGAACTGGGACAGTGGTTTTCAAACTTCTTCAGATTGCAACTCCCTTGGCATACTGTCTACAGACAGCAGCTCCTCAATTGAGTAGGACTGCTATATTCAAGCGGTTGTACCCATTTGTTAACTTAGCCAATGTCTAAACAAAATAAAAAATAAATAAAATAAAATTATTCATGAAACACTTTCCCAAGGTGCATTGCCAAGACTTGATGGAACCAGAGACTATGGTATGTACAGCAGCCTGACTTTTCTGAGGAAAACAGTTTCTGGAAAAATGGATAATCTTCACTTTTTGATGGGGAGGGAATTAGGAAAGGCTCCCTTGTGAACAGGACAGCAGGAAACCCAGACTGAGTCAGGGTTCCCTCCTGCAACATGAAAGAGAAATTGCAAGTAAGCACTATATTAAACTCTTTTTTTGGGGTGGGGAGAGTTGGCTTTCTGGTACTCTATGTCACCATGACACACAGTTTGAGAACCACTCAACTAGGGCAAAAAGACATAGATGGCTGACATAACTGAAGCAAACCAGGAAGCTCCCCCCAAAAAAAATCAAGCAAGCAAACAAAAAACAAAGCAAAGCAAAACAAACCCAAACAAACATTCTTCACGCTAGGAAAAATAATAATCCAGAAGCAGAGGGAAGAGGAAGGAATATTATCTGCAAGGGTAATTATGTTGTCAGAAGGCTTTTTGCTCATCCCAACCCCCCTGCCATTGCTGCATCTTTGGCCTAACAATACACTGTAAGTTAATTCATTAATGTACTATCTTTGAATGAAAAGTCACCTATGCTTATGTTCTTTGCTGGAAAATCAATTTCACGCTATAACTAAGATGTACATACAAGTAAACATATCACCATTTTAAGTCATGCATTTCCTTTTGGAAATGGTGTTCTGCTAATAGACATTATTTCAGGGCTCAGTGTGCCACAAACCAAACTGTTAACCTAATCTTTTTTCCCCCCAGCCATTATTTTTCAAATTGCAAATTATACATTCGCTGAAAACATTTCCGCTTCTAGCTGATTTTGCAGACGCTGTTCTGCAATCTGCAGTGATGCTTGTTCTAATATCCCCTTACAATTCAATTATGTTTTTAAACCATTTCTCATTAGGCTTCTGGTAGAGACATAAATATGTTGGCTAAACCTGCATTTGCACTGATATGAAAGCCAGGGTGAATGAATGTCTAATTTTACTGTACTGTGCATGTATTAGCACAGAGAGCTGTTCTGTTCAATTAAATCCATACGCTTCCTTGACCTTGATTTCTTTTACTCATTCTCACATAGGAAATCTTGTTATCAACTTTTGTGAGACTTTCTCTCTCTCTCTCTCTCTCTCTCTCTCTCTCTCTCTCTCTCTCTCTGTGTGTGTGTGTGTGTGTGTGTGTGTCTGTGTGATGGGTCTGTCTTTGGCAACTCGATCTGTACATGAAACTTGTGAAAACACTCTTTTTTATCTTCTGCTGCCACCATTTATTATGTTCTTATTTCTATTCAAAAGAAGCAGGACTGACACAGTTGGTAACATTTCCAAATACAAACAATGTTTATTGAAGTGAATAAAAATACATAAATAAATACAATACACACTCTAGGTGCCTTGAAGGCCATTTTATAGGGTTTTAAATTAAAAAGCAAATGTACAAATCAATCCTTCAACTGATCAGAAAAAAATAAGTTCATTTTTGTTGTAATTTGTTGACCTTCATGAATCATGAAACAAAAGAAATTACAATTTTTCTGACCCATCCCCATCTCTAATCATGAGCTGTTCTGTATCTGTAAGCATTATCATAAATAGATTGTTTTTTAGTTGTTCGGTCCTGAACAATAAACCTATAGATCTGTTCAAATCTCACATCTCTAAAATGTCCTTGAGCATTCTTTTCCTTTATTCTCCTTCCTTTCTCACAGCTTCCCTTCTCTCCTTTCTACAGTACAATGTAAGGAAACAATAAAACTCCCCTCCTCCTGGTGTGTGTGTGTGTGTGTGTGTGTGTGTGTGTGTGTGTGTGTGTGTG
>JAHTLZ010000021.1:7933161-7951392 GCA_023846285.1 Phrynocephalus versicolor
AGATAGATAGATAGATAGATAGATAGATAGATAGATAGATAGATAGAGTTCAAAATCCATCTTGCTGCATGTTGCTTTATTTATAATTCATCTAATTCTTTTTATGTCATTGGAGTGAAAATTCATAATAAGCCTGCTTGAACCCAGCTGTCTTTTGTGTGGCAAAAAGATCTCTTGGAGTATTTTCCCCCATCTCTAGTCAACCTAGAACAGTTTGTTGTTGCAAAACACTGAGTTTTGAAATGTTCATAATTTTTCAGCCGCTGTACATGCCAGGTGATGGACTTTTGGAACAGTAAATGTAGTCTCTGTTCCCAAGTAAAGTAGATCCCATTATTCAATTGATGAATGGCAAGTCAACACCTAATGTGATTCCTGTCACCTCATCGGATCTAGTTCTGTTGGACCCACATTTTGGTCCAGGCAATGAAATAATGCAACCTTCACCCTCTGGTTTCCAAGCTCTTTGTTAAAGACAACTGAGAGGCTAACCAGTAGAGTTTTTTTTTAATTACTATGGCTGTGCATTGGCTTACACTGTGGTTGAATATTTCAAAACACGGTTTTGTATAAAGTACCATCTAGCCTGATTTACATCCAGATATTTGTTGCAGATTGGAACTGAATTGCTACAAACTGTTTTGCAGGTGGTCTGAACTGATTTGTTCCTGGATTCATGCAAATTTGTGTACATTTCTGAAACAGTGGGTAAAAAAGCGAAGCAAAACAAACTAATAGAAATAAAAAACCTTGCACGAGAAAAAGCACAGCAATCTATCCAAGTCCTCACCCAAATTCTTTCTAAGGAACGAGCCCAAGCATGTGCTTGCTTCTCCCCCACTCCATGCAATGCTATCTCTCCCTCATGCATCTGCCATGACAGTTTTTTGTTTGGTCACAATGGAACTTGTGGAGGGGGAAAGTCTTGTGTGTCCATGCATGAGAAAGAGCTGCACACAGCCAGGAAAAAAAATTAAAGGGAATGTTTTAGCAGATCAAAAGATTCATTTAATATAAATTAAATAAATGCAAAAATAAAGCAAAGGAACAAAAGGAGTTGTGTGTGTAACATAAGCAGATCGATCCTATAGTCCTGGATATTTTTTTTAAAGAACTGGGAGTTGGCTGACAGTGTGACCCCTTGCAATTGGCCTAAGAAGACAGAGGCTGCATCATGAAATCTTAGGGCCCTAGCATTTTGGTTGCACAAGGGCCAAGGTGGGGCCTTGTCACATCAGATGCTTTGTGGACTAAAAGACCTTCAGGGACCTAAAACAGTGTGCATCTCTTAAAACATGGTGAAATGTTTAGTCATTCTCCACAGAAGGTACAATTGGCTGTGCTGCAGGATGATTTGTTGGGACCTGGAGGGTGCAGGACATGCAAAGTGGTATATAAGGACTTCTGGGATCCTAAAAGGGCCAAGTGTTGTAAACCCCTGATATAATGGGCTCCTTTATGAACCATTTTCTTTGGGAAAGTTGTTGGTCTATAACCATGTTTATGATATGCTTTGGGAGGGTATGGGCAGTAAAACTGAACTATTTTTAATTTTTAAAAAAGTCAGATATACTTTGCATAATGATAATGATGTTACTGATGTTGCCAATGTTAAAAAAATCTCAGTCTGATGGTATTGTAAATCAAACTGATGTGCCTGTGGTTGGTCAAAATGTCACTTATACAAATGATGGCAGTGAGGAGGTTGAGTTTTCATGTATCAAGCCTAATGCTGAATTTGTTGTTGTTCAGTCGTTTAGTTGTGTCTGACTCTTTGTTATCCCATGGACCAGAGCTCGCCAGGCCTTCCTGTCTTCCACTGCCTCCGAGAGTCTGGTCAAAAATGCTGAATTTAGGCAAGAACAATTGTAATGCCCTACATTGGCTGATGCCAGATGTCTTGCTGATATGAATCTACCTTTAAGCCCAGGTAGATCAACCAGGTTTTGCTGGAAGGGTCCAGAAGGCCAGAAGTTAGTCTACAGAGAAAGGTTAAATGATAATAATACCACATTGGCCCCACATTTGCAGTTGGTTGTTCCTGAGTGCTACTGAGAAGAGATTTTGAAGATGGTGCATGATTCTGTTTCAAGTCACGTGGGGATCAAGAAGACTAGGATTAAGATCACTAATCATCTGTTTCGGGCAGATAACTCAGAATATGTGAAGAAATATTGTTTATCCTGTGATGATTGTCAAAGAGTAGGTTATTATAAAAGTTCCTGTGACCACTGGAAAATGGAACAAATGAGCCTGCTTTAAAGTTGTCAAAACCACAGGACAAAGAGACATCTCACTGAACTCTATTTTCTATTTTCTTTCCACTATCATAACCACACAACACCACTGATTTATTTTCTATATATCTAATTTATTGATATATTGATTGCAACTCATAGGCTAAATCCAATTGTTAGTTCCAACTACAGAACACTAGAGAATGAATAATACTTGTTAAATCAACACATAGGTCAATGAATTCAGTGTGTGTATTACAGTGAAACTAAAAAGTGAATTTATTCCATGCAGTTAATCAAGCAAGATTTTTTTAAAAAAAACAGATAATCCCAAACTTTTTTATTGTTTTATCCCTGTTGGGTTTTTTGTTTACTTCACACAAGACACAAATAAAAGCATTCATGGACTAGATTTCTTTAATCACTCCAAATATGTTTATTCTGTTATTTTTTCCCTCTTCCTTTCACACATAGTACAAAAAACTAAAAAGTGCATAGCACAAAAAAAACTAAAAAACTATAAAGCTTGGGACAAAACTGACTCAATGATGCTATTACACAAAAACACATCAAGAAGGCTGTTATGACTTTTCTTGCTAGCAAAGAAAACAATTATATAAAAAAGCACATGCATAGATACCTCTAAGTGGAATTAATATGTGGTAAAACCTGGCACTAAATTTACTATAATAAATTACGGTATATTTACTTATGGGGGAGTTGAGTCATGGCAAATAAATATTGACAAGCAAAACAGGAGATTTCTGGTAGACAGTGAACAAAGTATCCTTCCTCACAGTATGGAATTTTTAAAATAAATTATTCCTTACATTTACTCTCTAGAAAATTCTAACCAAATAAGAGAGGAACCACTGACGCTCTGAATGGGATCATTGGTATTGAGGCCAGTGAACAGGGCAATGTCTATGCTTGAGCATCTTGGCCTCTGGTGGAACCTCTGCTCCAATTAACAGAGCTATGACTATCTCAGAGTGACTTGGTATAGCTGTCATTTGACTCCCCACAATGGCCTTTATGCTGCATCATACCATGGAAATGTAGGAAATTAAAACAGCTGGATCCAGTCATCTGACAATTGAACTCCCAACCTCTGGTTTTCTAGCCAGATACCTAAACCATTTTGTTTCCTGGCTTAAGCATGGGAGCTGTATCCACTGTTTCACAGTTATCCATCTTGTTTTCATCATCAGCCATCCTACTCCACAGTGTGCTAGCAACACTCCATTCCTTCTTCTTGGAACTGTGCCACATAGGATTTTGTGAGCTGTACTATAGGCTGTTTTGGATCCACTTTTTGATATCTGTGTATGACATTATGGCTGTTCTATTTTCTACCAATTAAGCCCATCTTTCCTTTCCCTCGTTGTATTAATATTTCAATCCCAGTACTCACTGAAGTTGATACTGAAGCAATTTCACTTTTAAAAAATCACAGATATTTGGCTTACTGTCACTGTGATTGTTTTTTACTGAAGTGTTTAAACAAAGCTGGAAAATTCTGCATTCTAGTATCCACCTTAGAGTTTCCCCTTCCTTCATGTTCCAGGGATTTAGTAAAGGAGATTATGGTCAAAGACAGAAACCCTGAGTCACTCTGGAAATTTTACACAGTACGTCTTATAATGATAGACAGTGACAGTAGTGGGCCATTTACCCAGAAGAGCAAAAAAAAAAAAAGTCACTGATTGGATTAGAGCAGGAAAGACTAATGCAGTTGTGTCCTTAAGGTTTAGAAGAAAAATGGATCCTTCAGCTCTGCAAGTGAGCACAGCAAGCAATCCAAAGCATTATTTGTGCTTCGTGCTTGCCAGAAAATGGTTCCATTTATCAATGGAACTAGTTGTAGGTACACACACACACACACAAAAAAAAAAAAAAAATCTGTGTTATGTTTCTGCTTCCAGGATGAGTGTCTCAAAGTCCAATTTTGTGCTTAAACTTTAAAAATGTTTTAAGGGCATGTGAGAACAAATGAACACCCTAACATTCCTACGGTAGCTTGATTCCATGGGATACAGAAGCTGCGATATGGCACCAACATATGATTGCGGGGGGGGGGGACTTAAAAAAAAGTATGGTGCCTTTGGGTTCCCCTGCAGAATTGTTACACTTATCCACATACTGCTACTCAGCAAGTCACTCAATAGGCTTTACTCCAAGTGGAATAAATCCATTCTAGAATAGGTAAGAGATCTATGTTAAGTTTAGAAGAGCTGCTACTTGGTGGGGCTAAAACTAGGATAGAGTGACTGGGGCTTTATCCCACAGCATCAACATAGAGAAGTCACCAAAATTTAGAGAATCTACTGATGAATGTTTGGAAAATAATCATCAACATATTCCAGTCTTCCTTTCCTCCCTCCCACTAGCTTTTTGAAAGCATTCTTTTTAAATTTCTTTTTTGACAAGGCATAACATTATCCTGTTCTTTTCATTTGGAGAATGGTTGGCCATGAGTAGGTGGAAGTGGTACTGATTTGCCCTTGATGGCAAAATAGCTGCTTATAACAATTATTAGGACTAGAAATGGACACAAATCAGAAAACTGGTGGTTTATGGTTTCTTGCTACCAACAAACCATGAACTATCACCCCACCACCACCACCAATGAACCAGTTCATGGTTCTTTATTTGGGTGATGGGTAGTACCAGGCCCAAGTTCTCACATGGAAGCCAGGCTTGCTCTTTGTGTTCAGGTGCCTGCATGTCAACTGAGCAGTGGGCACATGCGCATAGGTAGCAGGCCTGGCTACTATGCAAGGAGTTGGATCTGTTGCCTGTGCTCATGCACCCATCACTTAATGGACAGGTGAGTGCCTGTGCACAAGCAGTAGGCCTGGCTCCTTGCATGAAAGCCAGGCCTGCTGCCTGTGCCCCTGCTCCTGCTGCTCAACTGACATCTGGGCTCATGGGCACAGGCAGCAGATCCATGTAAGGAGCCGAGCCTGATGCCTCTCAAGATAGTGATGCTGGTTTCAAGACAAGGTAGGGAGGCAAGGGGGCAATGGGAGGGGAGGGAAGGACATCCCATTTTGCCAGTGCAAAACAAAGCACTGCGGGGAAAACAATTAAGTGCTTTATTTTGTTTTGGCAAAACAGTATCCCCAAACTAAGCCACCAACCAAACAATGAATCAGCCCAATTCATTATTTTCTTCTGGTTCACAGTTCACTTGAAGCACGTCTCTGTTAGGACCCCTGAATAGACATGGGCACGACTCGTCAAAATTCTCGTTTCCGTTTCCGTTCCTCGTTTCCATTACGTAACGGAAACGGTAACGACAATTACTCCGCCAGAACTCGAACTCGAACCGACTAAAGAAAAATTGGGTCTGATTTGTCGTGTTGTCGTTCCTGGCATCACGTGATCGCGCGATGCCAACAGCACAGAAAAAAAGTTTTAAAAAGTAAAAAAAAAAACCCAATTCCCGGCCAAAAAAGCAGGCGGAAATATGCCTGCCTGAGTGAGGGCACCTACCAGAGGGGTGGTTTCTGGGGGGGTCCCCGGCCTCCCCCCTTTCCTCCTGTCCTTCCTGGGCTGCTCTGGCAGAGTGGCGTCTGGCGGGCATCCTCGTCATCCCGCCAACGTCGCCGCCTCGCCAGCTCACTGCCGCCATTCAAGCGGTACAGAAAAAAAGTTTTAAAACCCTCGATTCCCGGCCAAAAAAGCAGGCAGAAATATTCCTGCCTGAGTGAGGGCACCTAGAGGGGTGGTTTCGGGGGGGGTGTTCCCCGGCCTTCCCCCCTCCTGTCCTGGGCTGCTCTGGTGGGGCATCCTCCTCCTCCTCGTCTCGCCAACTCACCTGCCATGCGGTGCGGGCGGGGGATCCAAAATGGGGTGGGCGACCGTAATCTTTTTTTTGAAATCGTATCATTGTGGTCCAAAAACACACCAAAGCAGCACAGAAACATGCGAAAATTGCTATTTTAAAACTGCCAGATTTTTTACAGTAGCAGTGGGTTTTTCTTGCAACAAAATGTCTCCTGTCCTCATCTCCATTGATTTTATTTTATTTTATTTTATTTTATTTTATTTTATTTACACCTGCGCAGTGTGCAATGATGGGCTGGCCATGGGAGTGGACCATGCAAATTTTTGGAGCCATTCCACCAATCACATGGCCACTTGGCCAGGTTGACCACAGAGACTTCTGGGATGTGCCAATTGGGCATAAAAAGCCCACTAACCGTAGCCCGAACCCTAAGCCTAAGCCTAAGCCTAACCCATACGCCAGTACACTGTCCTTCTAAGTGGGTCAGAGAGGCACCCAGAGGTGCACCCCAATACTCACCCTAACCTTACCTGTAACCCTAAGCCTAGCCCTTGCACTAACCCTAACCCTAAAGCCAGATCTGTGTACTCGCATTGCACTACACGCAAGTACGTTTCCCTTCTTAGTGAGACACAGTCAGAGCCCGCATCTCTGACCGACTGGTGCAGGGAAGGCATCCCCCAAGAGGGGTGCCTCTGCCAGAGTCCAGTCCACTAAGCAAGTCTGCAACTGGTATGCATATCCAATTGGCTATGCATGCTATTTTGTAGCGGGTGAGGAGAGGAGGCACCCACGGGTGCCTCCAGGAGCCCACTTTCCCTTCATAGCAGGCCATAGGAGGCACCCACCCCACATATGTGCCTCCAGGAGCCCGCTACACCCCCCTAAACCAGTACTAACGACAGACGAAAAAATGACACCACGAAACGACAAAATTTTGAAAAATTTCGTGAAAAACGGAAATGAGCCGAAACGGACCCGTCCCGAAAAACGACAACTCGGGAAAAAAATTTCCTGGTCGTGCCCATCTCTACCCCTGAATATACTTAGGGTGCCAGATGTCACAACTCTGCCAACTTCCACAGCAAACTCGCTTGAACTTCTGGATAACTGGGTGTCCTAATTGTATCCTAATTCAGGAGAGTATTGACCAATATGTGAAAAAAAGGACAGATCTAGTCCTGCTCCTCTCTATTCTGAAGAAGATAGCAATGCTATGGAGAGGTCAGCACCATCTATGTCGTGAGGCTTTCTACATGATTACAAGCCCCTCATTTGGGGAGATGCTGAATTGAGCTGCCATGGGTATTGGGGTTTCTCTGTTCAATCTATGGCTTCCTATGTGAAGAGACCAATAAGGTGAGGTGGAACCAGTCTCCTGCGTTTCATCATGTTTCAGACTTCTGTGGATTACCTATGAGTTTTTGACCAAACAGAAGCGTACTTCCACTTGTGCATACTGCCCAATAACCTCGTCACACAAGTTGAAAAACAAACAATCTTCCCTAATTTCTTTTTTAAAGACTCAGGAATAAAAGCTCTAAATTCACACTTTATAGTTACCTAATTACTTTCGCAACCCTTGTTAATTCTCTCCCTTGTTATGCTGCTGTCCTAGCCAAACCCATTATTTGGTTTCCTTTCTCATTAAAGTTCAATAGAACACAATTATTGCATATCTCACCATCTCAGGACAGTTCTATTTGATTTCTATTCTTATCTAACATTGATTCTTCTTTGTCTATTCTGGATAACGTTTATTTACTTTCCATTCGTTTGGCTAACAGCATCTTTTTTCTTCTTTTTATCTCCCAGATTCTACTGCACCTGCACCCTTACATAGTAGTCCTGTATTTTCCAAACACTTTTGAAAATAATAATTATCCCTAAGCAACGCCAAATGGCCAGATAAGCCTGAATCCAATGCTGATCTGCTCCCTGCAGACCTCATTGCCGACTGACAGATTTCTAAAACCCTTGGAACAAGTTTTGAGTGTATAGAGAATGGGGTTGAAGTGACATAGGAAGACTGCACTCCCATTTCCGTGATAGAACCTGTTCCATCACTCCTTTCCCCCCTTAGATTGAAGCTATAATGGAAGTCTTTCTCGTTTTTCTTTTGAGAAACACATTACATATGAAAATTCTCTGTATTGCTATTTTTTCAACAATTGTGAAACCTGACAGGTACTTCATAAATATTCAAATGATGTCAACTCAGTGACCAATGGGATAGCCTGTGGATGGGGCTAAAGCATATAAAAACATGTGCTTTTTTGGAATAACAGATAGGGACTGAATAGGGTCTGGAAAGGTTTCTGATGACTATTAGGGACTGGCTAAGGTTTAGTTAGGATCTGAAGAGTGAAACTAGAAATGGAATAAGAACTGTTAGCATAGATAACTAAGAAAGATTAAAATATAAAAATATATAAAATGTTGTTCTAAGTTTATTTACAAGAATGTGTTCTCAATGTTTATTCAACTACCTGTGTGAAATCAATAAACACGTCTACTTTTTGGAACTTTTAACACCATTTTTAATTGGTGGAAATTTGAAGCAATTTTATTGATGACAATATTTTAATACTCAGGTCCATGACACCAATAAAGAATAATTATATAATGACAGATTTTTAGTTCAATTCTACCATCTTCAGATTAAATTCCATTATGAAATGCAAATAGATAAATGTATTAGGAGTCATCTTGTTTCAGAGACTCTCCAGACAATAACATGCCACGAGTTGCTAAGTTAGCATAGATACAAATTATGTAAGGAGAAGCAAATTATGTTCTTGACCTACAGTATGTAACTTATTGAAACATCTGACCAAAAGCTCATATAGAAAGCTCAGTAGCTTTGTAGGACTCCTGATCAGTTGACATTCATGTCAAGTTGGCTCTGAGCCTCTTTGGTTATCTCATCGCCTGAGAAGAGCACTTCACACCAAAAGTCTGAGAAATGTCCCTCCCCCAACACACATACACCATCCATGTCACCGGTAATTATACTGTATTCAGTATCTATGGGACATTAGTTGGCTAAAAAGAGCTTAGATCCTACATTTACCTACCAAATAGAAGATAATTTGTGATTTAATTTAAGAAAATACAATCAATAGCAGAATAACCCTCTCTGCTAAGGCTGAGCTTCACAGCTTTTGCATTTTTCTGGACCTAGTAGTCTCCATGGAGTCCCGTGTAGCAACTATGGTCTGTATTGCCTATTTACCTCTCAGGCAGATCACCCAACTGTGTACCTACTTGGTCACCGAGATCCTCACTATATTGGTTCATGCACTGGTTGTCTTGAGATTAGACTTCTGCAGTGGTCTCTTTGTGGGGCTGCCCATGAGGCTGATGCAGAAGCTCCAGCAGGTGCAAAACATGGTGGCCAGATTACTAACACGGGTGAGGAAATATCAACATATACCCCCACCACTTTGACAGCTCTGCACTGGACACCTGTGTACTGGACTACATGGGCCTTAGGCCTAATCCAGTATGGCTCTTCTTGTGTTCTTATGTTCTTATGTTTCTGCATCAGCTTCAAGAGGATGATGTCCGCATACAAAATCCTAAATGATTTTGGACCTCATTACCTGGCAGAACATCTGCTTCTAATGAGAACTGCCTGTATTACCCATTCGTCCCAGGCAGGGTGACTGAGGACCTTGACCCCAGGGGAGGTCCAGAAAGAAAAGACTAAGAACTGACTTCATGATCAGGCAGGCTTTCCCATAGCATATGACATCCAAATGCAGCATGATTCCCAGTAAAGGCCCCTAGCTTTGACATCTCTCCTCTTTTAAATTTGTTAATGTTAAGTATGTTAATTGTTTGCTGTTTGTATTTAACCTTTCTCTCTATACTTAAGTTTATTTAATTTTATTTGAATCCAATTAACTATTTTCTGTTCCTACTATCTATTTGCACAGTTTGTGAACAGCCCAGAGTGGCCTTGTCACCAGAGGGGTGTTATATAAACCTAATAAATAAAATAAAATAATAAATCATAAATAACCAGTCTGAGTCACAAACAATTGAAGTCTTCTTTATATCAGACTACTGTACCTACAATTAACACCAGATTTAACCCATGTACAGCAAACTACTTCTGAGCACGTACAAACATGGCAGAGGTACAATGCTTTTGGGAACGTACAAGATCAGATAATACAAATTAAAACGATTATTCTTACATAGAACTTGTTATGTTGAGCCACATGCTTCTTGAGCATCTCTGTGTCTCATTCTTCTTCAACAACCAGTAGGTGACAACTTACTTGGAGAAATGTTCAAATATTAAAATTTATCTATTATGTCCTACTAGTCTCACATTCAAAAACCCACACAGGTTACTATATATTAGGTTCATAAGAACATAAGAAGAACCCTGATGGGTCAGGCCAAGGGTCCATTTAGTCCAGCTTCCTGTATCTTTCAGTAGCACATGAGATAACTAGATACCTTCTCCTGATACCATGGTCTTACATGTGTATGGGATTCAATACCATAGTGCTTCTTCTTTCCTTAGTGGGAATTAGGACCTACCACCTGTGGAACTGCTTACACAGCTGTGTGCTATTTGCATCACAGTTTACCTTGACAGATATAGTAAACCTATGATTCTGCAGGCTGAGAAATTCCTTTGAATCTCACTGGGCAAAACAATGCTGCCAAAGTTCTACCTCTCTGTGGGCTTCTGGTGTGTTAGCTAATGGTGTCTACAAACTAAAACTATTAGTTCACCAATCCTGCATAGCTAATGACCTGGCATAGCTACTGCTGGAAGACTACTGAGCAGAAAAGTACACTAACTCAGGTTGACTGCACAGCTGTCAAAAGGAACTGTGGAGATTAGGCTGAGACCAGCAAACTGGACAGAAGATACTACAGACTATAACAGAAACCTATGGATTTCTGTTAATGTATATTGATGGGCCTTTCTCATGAACTAGTCATAAACACAATGTTGCAGCTTTTCCTCCAAAGAATCAGAGTTCACTGTCATAGCAGAAGCATGCAAAGAGCTGCTATGTAGAGATGGGCATGAAACAAAAACTTTTGGTTCATTTCATTATTCATTATTTGTTTTGTTACCCAACGAAACGAATAACGAACTGCTCCCTCAAAATAAAAATAAAAATAAAAATAATTTAAAAACCACGATCCAGTGCATGGGCCCTGGTACTGGCCCATGAACACCAGACCCGACGGGTGGGTCACCAAACTGGCCCACAGGCCAGCAAAAGTTTTTTTTTTAAGCCAACCAGCCCATGCTACAGCTGGTAGGTGGGCCATGTGGTTGGCACAATAAAATAAAATAAAATAAAAATAACCTGATCTGGCACGCAGGCTGCCGAATAGGCCTGTGGGCCAGCAGGATTAATAATAATAATAATAATAATAAATTGCACAGAGTGGGGAAAAACAAATGAAGAATCAAAAGGAATCAACAAAATGAATATTTCCATAAAAAATTGTTAAAAGCAAACTGAACCAAACCGAACCAAACCTTAAAATGAACTGAATCGAAACAAATCACCCTTTTTTTGGTTTGTGCCCATCTCTACTGCTATGACTAGAGAATCTGAAGGACTTTGGAACAGATGAAGAAATGCCAATCCAGAGTTATATCAAACTGTCACAGAGTAAAAAGATGAACTAAACACACTGGTGTGAGGTATCACCTGGCATATGACTAGTCTGAGAAGAAACTACAGTATCTAGATTCTAGATGATCTTCTGTTCCACTTCAGAGATGACAGCAGATACCCTGACAAAATTTCTATCAAGAGATCACTTTGAGAATCTATGAAGCAAGATGGCCTTGGCTCACGAGCTCAAGAAGGGAAGTTGAGATCATAGCAGTCTTGTATCCACTAACACTGGGCATTAGTGGAGGGTTTTTTTTCCCAGCTTAATGTGACTATCCTTTGCCACTAAAGTTCTTTTGCCACCACTGGCATTGAGGCAACCACCTGCCCTCTTTGTTTGCTTTGTTTCATATTATGCTTCCATTGTTTCATTTACAGCTCCTCATCTTCCTCTGACCATCTTGCAAGCAGCAGAATGGTCAGAATACCATCTTCTCTGGTTCTCTTCTTGAACTAAAAATCCTAGAACACCGACTTTAAAATCAATGGGACTTAAATTAGGAGGATCTATCATGTCTTATTCAGCTCAGTGGATATGCTCTAACTAGTATTCACTTTGGATTTAGCATTTGGCATCAGTATAAAGTGTGCTGCTTATATACCACCCCATACCACTTCAAGTAGTCTCTGGGCGGTTTACAGTTTTAATTAAAATATGCAGGGCGCAAATATCAGCCTGCAACATGGGGTGCAAATATCAGCCTCTTGCTCATATTTGACAGGGAGTATAGCTTTCCTAGAATATTAAAGAAACTGAAACTAAGATGTCCTTGCCTATTATTTCATACCACTTATTCAATTAATAATTGCCTTCAGATATGATTTTGTGTAAGCATTTAATCCTAATTATAAAACAATAACTAAGAGTAGATTATCTGCACCAAAGCAAACAGTATTATCCAAAGCACATATACATATATACATTTATATACATTTATAAATATAGATACATATATATTAGAGATGGGCATGACTTAGCGGTATTCCTGTTTCCGTTTCCGTTACTCGGTTCCGTTACTCTACGGAAACGGTAACGGGAATTACTGCCCCAGACTTTGAGCTCGAACCGACGAACGAACAATTTTGGTCTGAATTGTCGTGCTCGTTACTTGCGTCGCGCGATCGCGCAATGCCAAGCGGCACAGAAAAAAGTTTTTAAAAGTAAAAAAACCCCGATTCCCAGCCCTAAAAGCAGGCGAAAACTGTCTGAGGGCACCTACCAGGCCAGAAGGGTGTTTTTTTTGGGGGGGTGGGGGTTTCCTCGCCCCCCTCTCCTTGGCTACTGCTACTGCTGCGCTGCTGGTACCAGGCGGGGGGGATCGTCTCGTCTGCCTTTGCCATGTGGTGTGCGGGCGGGGGGATCCAAAATGCCGACTGCAATATTTTTTTTAAATCGTGGTCCAAAACCCCACCAAAGCACCACAGAAACATGTGAAAATTAGCTATTTTAAATGCTTGAATTTTTACAGTAGCAGCAGTGGGTTTGTCTTGCAAAAAACGTCTCCGTTGATTTTATTTCATTTCATTTCATTTCATTTTTTTACACCTGCGCATTTGCAAAGATGGGCTCGCCCATGGGAGTGGACCATGCAGAGTCTTGGAGCCATTCCACCAATCGCATGGCCAGGTTTTGCTGACTGAACCAGGCTGGGAGGGCGTCTCCATTTGCCATGCTTTGCGGGGGGATCCAAAATGCCGACCGCAATATTTTTTTTAAATCGTGGTCCAAAACCCCACCAAAGCACCACAGAAACATGTGAAAATTAGCTATTTTAGATGCTTGAATTTTTACAGTAGCAGCAGAAGGTTTGTCTTGCAAAAAAACGTCTCCGTTGATTTTATTTTATTTCATTTCATTTTATTTTTTTACACCTGCGCATTTGCAAAGATGGGCTCGCCCATGGGAGTGGACCAAGCAAAGTCTTGGAGCCATTCCACCAATCGCATGGCCAGGTTTTGCTGACTGAACCAGGCTGGGAGGGCGTCTCCATTTGCCATGCTTTGCGGGGTGATCCAAAATGCCGACCGCAATATTATTTTTAAATCGTGGTCCAAAACCCCACCAAAGCACCACAGAAACATGCGAAAATTAGCTATTTTAAATACTTGAATTTTTACAGTAGCAGCAGTGGTTTTGTCTTGCAAAAAAACATCTCCGTTGATTTTATTTTATTTATTTTTATTTTTTTTACACTTGTGCATTTGCAATAATGGGCTCGCCCATGAGAGTGGACCATGCAAATTTTCCACCAATCGCAAGGCCACCTGGCCAGATTGACCACAGAGACTTCTGGGATGTGCCAATCGGGCATAAACAGCCCACTAATTGTAGCCCGAACCTGAACCCTAAGCCTAAGCCTAACCCATACGCCAGTACACTGTCCTTCTAAGTGGGTCAGAGAGGCACCCAGAGGTGCACCCCAATACTCACCCTAACCTCACCCGTCACTAGCCTAACCCTAGCTCTTGCGCTAACCCATCTTAACCCTAAGCCAGATCTACTTGCATTGCACTACATGCAAGTACGTGAAATGCAGCACGTGCAAAGAGTCTGCCTGTCCGTCACTTGTGGCTCTGGCTGACTCCTGCAGCTGCCTCCAGGAGCCTGCTACCCCCCAAACCAGTACTAACAACAACGAAAAAACAAAAAAACGAACTGACTAATTTTTGCGAATTTTTGCGAAAAACGGAAACGAGCCGAAACAGGCACGACAACTCGAAAACATCATTTTCCCTAGTCATGCCCATCTCTAATATATATAACTTATATAAATCAATATACATTTTGCCAAATTCACTATGACTTCTTTCAACGATAGAATTTTGACCATTGTTTAAAATGCTGGTTGTTCATAGTATACAGAAAATGAATTTATTTCACCTTAATTTTAATAATGTAAGGTATATTGCAATGGAGGCTACCAGCACTATGTCCTTCAGAAACGTTTGTGTTGCTTTTACTCCTGGGGCATTCAATAGCTTAATTTATCTTTCTTTCCATTGTGAAGATGAATGTCCATAGACTTCAGCAAAGCTGTTATGGAACATCCTAAAGTCTTGAAATGTAATTAATATATTTTTCAAAATATCTTTATTCTGTTTTATGTCCTTTTAATTGTATTTTTCTTCCTGTTTACACATTGTTAGCTACCTTGATTGAAGTGCTCCATAGAATTTTAATAATATATTTATTCATATATTCTAGTCCTTCTCAAAGGAGAATGTTTTAGTTTTAGTTTTGATTTATTTATGATTTATATACTGCCCACTTATGCAAAGGCAACTCAAGGTGGTGAACAACAATAAACAAAACATAAACTGAGAATAAAAAGCAATAAAAGGTCAGATATATGTATGTGTATGAATGTGTGTGTATTACATAATACAGAGATATAAAAATATAGGCACCCAGCAGATCAAGATAAAACAGAGACTGTAGCTACATTTACTAATTTAACATTACAAATGTTAATTTCCTTCCTTCAAATATAGGTGTTGCTCTGTACCTAACAACGGGTGCTAATTTTATGTACTCAAAAATAGTGATCACAGGCATGGTTTTGGCACCCAAACCACTGAGGAGCTTCCTCAAATTCTTCCCTGTAAGCCCTTGAAATTTGGAGAAGTTTGGGGTTCAGGGAGCTGAGTTATTAAACTCCAAATGTAGGATCCCCATAGCTAATTGCAGAGTATGTACAGGGTGTGCCAGCAATATAGGGGTTAATTGGGGTTAAGCTGCTTAAAATTAACCCCTATATTGGCTGTGTGTGCTGTACACACTGGCAATTAGCTATGGGTACACAATTCAGAGCTTAATATCTCAGCCCCCTGAACCCCAAACCTCTCCAAATTTCAGGGGCTTACAAGGAAGAGTCCAGAGAAGCTCCCCTGCCATTTTGGTGCCCATAGAATACAGTGGAGCATATTGTTTCATTTCATATCATTATGAAACTACTTTAAAAATTCATTTGTAATGCAACAAATTGAAACTACTAAAGAAACTAAGCAAAATGAAACAAAATGAGGAAAGGCTAAAACATTTGGGGCTCTTTAGTCTGGAAAAAAAGGCGCCTG
The DNA here is from genome assembly GCA_023846285.1 of Phrynocephalus versicolor. Taxonomy (NCBI): domain Eukaryota; kingdom Metazoa; phylum Chordata; class Lepidosauria; order Squamata; family Agamidae; genus Phrynocephalus; species Phrynocephalus versicolor. The sequence continues at coordinate 7,948,929 of JAHTLZ010000021.1, forward strand.
AGGGGGGATATGATTGAGATGTACAAAATAATGCAGGGCATGAGTAAAGTGGATAGAGGGAAGCTCTTCTCCCTCTCACAAAATACCAGAACTAGGGGACATACACTCAAATGGAGGGCTGGGAGAGTAAGAACAGACAAAAGAAATTTTTTTTTTCACCCAGCGCGGTGAAAATGGATGGAACTCCCTGCCACAGGATGTGGTGATGGCATCTGGCCTGGATGCCTTCAAAAGGGGATTGGACAGATTCCTGGAGGAAAAGTCCATCACAGGTTACAAACCATGATGGAGATGTGTAATCTCCAGGCTTAAAACCAGGGTACTTCAAGGGCCAGATGCAGGGGAGTGGTATCAGGAGACAGATATCTAGTCTCATGCGCTCCCAAACGCATCTGGTGGGGCCACTGTGAGATACAGGAAGCTGGACTAGATGGGCCTTTGGCCTGATCCAGCATGGCTCTTCTTATGTTCTTATGTTCTTATGTAAAATGCTATATTTCCATTTCATGCCCATCTCTACTAGATACTTCTTTCCTGATACCACTCCCGTGTCTGGCATTTTGAGGGGCCATTCTTATAAGCCCGGAGATAACATGTTGGTACAATCGTCCCCCACTATATTGTGGTTCATATACTCTGGTCCCACAATATATGAACCCTTAACCCCTGCTATGAATATGATTTATAACCTGCAATGGACTTTTCCTCCAAAAATCTGTCCATTTCCCTTTTAAAGCATCTAGGCCAGATGCCATTGCCACATCCCTCACCACATGTCTGGGGAAGAGGACAGCCTAATGCCCCTTCTTCCTTACCCCTGCACCTGTTGCTTCCCTATCTTTTCCTGCCATCTCCTCTTCTTCCTCTGCCATCTTCAGAGAGAGTAGTCCTGCCTCACTTCCAGGAGCTTGTCCTTTTGTCTCTGCACATGTGCTAGCCTTTCAGGTGAAGAAGAAGAAGAAGAAGAAGAAGAAGAAAGAAGAAGAAGAAGAACAATAACAAGAACAAGAACATGAACAAGAAGAAGAAGAAGAAGAAGAAGAAGAAGAAGAACAAGAAGAAGAACAAGAACAAGAACAAGAACAAGAACAGGAACCAGAAGGAAGGACGGAAGGAAGGAAGGAAGGAAGGAAGGAAGGAAGGAACAAAGGAACGAAGGAACGAAGGAAGGAACGAAGGAAGGAAGATGTTTCTGGCTTCACTTTGCCTTGGCTTAATGGGTTTCATGGACAAAAGCACAAACCAAACCATGAACAACCCAAAAGTGTTTTTTTTTTCCAGGTTTGTAGTTGGATTCAGCCCCATCTCTACTCCCATCCCTTTACAAGTTGTGAACCCTTTTTATAATAGCCAAGCAACCTAGGACCCCACTATATTTGCATAAAAAGGAATTTTAATGGGAAAAAGCCATACCTTCTTAGAAAGTAAAGGCTTCTTTCACCTGCCAAGGACCTGTTTCTCATACATACTCATACACACAGACTTTAATATCATGCTCCAAGGTGTCAAATAAAAAAAAATGTTCAATGAGGGCTACAACACCTATTATTGGACCCACAACACCCCAGAAAACACTCTGTGATCCCTTTAGGAGTCACAATCCCCAGGTTGTAAAGCACTGTGCTATATGGAGAACTATGCTCTTCACTTATACCAAACCTCTTGTCAATACATTTTATAGAATGACCCTAAATTACTGAACTATATGAGATAAATTAAGGCTTTTTTGCTGACCTACACCACGCACACACAGTGCACCTACAATTCTCTTAGTCACATATTTTTTCTAAACCATAAGGCCCATTCAGTATGCTATTTCCAGGGAAGATTGTCCACCTTTTGCACCATTTTTAGCTCCTTAAATTGCTATATTTATTTTGGCATGCGGAAGCAAGTATTGTGTGAGGTATCCCAGCTGAAGTCAAACCAAGGATTGGTGTAAAGGCATTTAGATATTTGTGCCTTTATTTTTTTATCTGTTTCCAAATCATTCCTAGCACAGAATTTTTCATTGTTACAGCTAAGCGTGGATATTGACTTTGACACAGGTAGCAAACAGTGAATTTCAACAAGGTACCCCTATTAGTCTGTTCCAGTTTGTATAAGAAAAATAAAAACAAAGAGACGTGGCACTTTAAGGACTTCCAGGTGATAGGACTTATTTCAGTATGAACTTTTGTGAAACACAATCTAGTTCCTCAGACCCAACAGAAATATGCCTGAGAAATGGACTAAATCTGTTAGTCTTTTAAATGCAATGATAAAATTTACAGAATGATCTCTCAGGATGTATCAATATATACAAATTAGAGATGGGTATGAACTGGAAAACTACTGGTTTCCGATGGTTTGTGGCTTGAAGCTGCCCCAAAAATGCATATTTTTGCACTTTTGGGGGGTAGTGCTTTGGGGGATCTTGTGTGTGTGTGTGTGTGTGTGTGTGTGTGTGTGTGTGTGTGTGTGT
>JAHTLZ010000021.1:7951402-7983802 GCA_023846285.1 Phrynocephalus versicolor
TGTGTGTGTGTGTGTGTGTGTGTGTGTGTGTGTGTGTGTGTGTGTGTGTGTGGTGTATTTTCTCTTTGTTACTAAATTCAACAGTAAGCTAATGAATCCTTCACATAAATGTTTATAGACATTAATTTGAAAATAAAGTAAATCCAATTTTTCACTTCCTGAAGCACAAATGAACATTGACTTCCTATAGCAGGAGGTACTGGACCACAATTGGTCCATAGAGAACAGGATCTCCACTGAGTGCACAGTATTGATTAAACCTTGTCACTCGTAAGCTAGTAAACACTTGCTTGGATTGGAGAACACACACAGCAATAACACAAAGAAGCCACAGTTTCTTGGTGATATGTGTCTCAAAGCCCTTATTGGTTTTAATTTGAGAAGTAGTGTCTGATTATAAAGGACCTTAGTAACCAATTTAGGTTACATTCAAGACAGGGCACACATACAACAGCACAAGTACTAATAGAGAGCCATCATTGCAGTTCCATCTGAAGTAAATTATGCCAGTCATTTACAGCAGGGATCCATGATGAAGTTCCAACAGTTGGTATATCAGCCTCCATATATAGAATAACAGTTGAAATGTATTCTAGGATTTCAAAGAGTTTTTTGAAAAAACTTTCCCGAACCCTTTCTAAAATGCTCATTGTAGTTGTTGATCTAGACTGGAATCCTAAACAATAACTGAGACATAGGTTTTTAGCAAAAGACCATTGGACTTTATCTTGTCTAATAAAAGTGAGCACTCAAAGCTCTGCTAACCTCACTATGATGTGCAATCTTGGAGCTTGTTTAACTTTTTGGCTGCTATTTTCATCCACAAACCATGGGCAAACTAAATTTCTCTTGGAAGTTGTCATTAATCAACATTAATCAACAAAATGCTTGCTAGTGCTGTGGGTCTGAAAGGCTGGTATTAGCAATTTAAAATTAGTCTGAGTCCTTGAAAACAAGATAGTGTCATCAGGACAGGTAAAGATTTTGAAACAATCTTAGGGTGATGAGAGCCAGCTATTGCAAGACCAAGCACCAGATCGTAAATATACAAGTTCAAAAGGATCTGTGCTAGTGCTAGTGCACAACTTGTTCAGTTCCCAAAGAAGTGCTAGATGTAGTGATCTATGCTATGTAGAAACAGAATAAATTATTGGTGTATATATTTTTAATTAAAAGAATCAGCCTTTCATCTGAGCTGGTAGCTAGCAGTTTATCTTATTATTTTTGTGTATGGTCACATCAGCCTGATATTCAGTCAATGGAAGCAGCAGTCAGCCCTTGGTCCTACGCAATACTTCTCAGGGTGTTTATACACGACCCCTAAACTCTGGGGCAAATGGCTCCCAGCTCCGGAGCTTAAAAATGTTTCCCCACCAGCTCCGGAGTTTACAGGAAATTAAGTGTGACCATGCCCACTTTAGTGCGTCCCAGCACACCTTTCAAGTACCTGCTCTCTGGAGGTGAAAATTCCTTGATGCGGTGTAACGATAGTGAGTGCGGGGCTCTCCTCGCTTCTGTTTGTTGTTGTTTTTGGCTCCCGCCCCTTTAGGAGCTACTTAAGGGACTGGAATGTTGCCAGAGCAAGAGTGAGAGGCAGAATGGAGGTGAGCCATGTTCTTTTCTTCCTGTTTTTTTCCCCTCCCCTCACGCAGACAGGAGCAAGGAAGTGTGGAGGGGTGGGGACACAGGAAGAGCAACAAGCCCCTAAGATCTCTGGTCCGAATTTAAGTGGCCAGCGGATCTTAGGGGTCGTGTGAAAAAGCTCTCAGCTAACTGGGAGAACTGAGAATTAACACCAAGGATAAATCACCTCTGTCTAAAACCAATAGCTTCCATACTCATAAAAGAGAACCACTCATATATTTCAGAACTGTCCTCTAGAGGAGCCTAAGTGTGTTCCTTCTCTGTTAGCTGACACTTTGAGACCTTTATATTTTTACAGACTTTTGGCATGTAAATTGCTTAGTCAAGAGTTTAGCTATCTGGTAGTTCAACCATCTGCTTTGGCTATTTATGTGAGGACAGAAAGTTTGATGCTTGAAAACCTTCCTTATGAGCTCTACATACCTTTATAGACTTCGGAAGGGGGCTGGAATGAAGCTATGTTCACAACAATGTACACTGTTCCTGTGAGGCTTTCTTTCAGAGTGAACCAGATAACAATGTATTTTGCATCTTGTAGCATTAGCTCATTTCCTCTGAATGTCCTTTAAGTTTCTTGACCCACACAAAGTAGACAAACTGAATATGAAGAAGGTTCTCAGTTTTCTCTCTTTTTATTTAAAAAGCATATGCATACAAGAAATCTGAATACCAGCACAATGTGAAAAAGGAGACAAGCCAATGAACAAACAAACAAAGAAACGAATGAACACATACATATACTGTAGGAACATTTCCATCCCTTGGCAACAGAGAATTTAAATTGTCATTGAGCATTGTTCAGCCATGAAGTTCAAAAGCTGAACATAGCTACTGAACCAAGAAAGAGAGAGGTTGCTGGTCAAAGTATACATTACATTAATTACCATATTTTTCACCCCATAAGACACACCGGGCCATAGGATGTACCTAGTTTTTAGAGGTATGTATACTGTGGTCCTAGTCCATCTCCAACCCAGTTTACTCTTCAGCCATGGTGCTCTTGGGAGGCCCGGAGAGGCATGGCTGGAGAGTAAAATGCAAAGACAAGCCTTCCCCCCACCTCTGCCCAAGTCTCCATGCTGGGAAGCCTTGAACCCTTGCAGAGGCCTCTGGACCCAGTGCAGGTCCCAGTCCCAGCTGCAACCCTCACAGAGGCTTCCCACCCAGGCTGTTTTAAAAAAATTAACTTGCATGATTGATTTGTTCCATATAATAGGAGATGGAGAGAAAGCAGCCTGATTGGAGAACATAGAGATGAGAAATGAGCTATAGAGTAGCCACCCACCATGATGACCATAGAGCTGCAGCTAGAGGGTAACTACCCACCATGATGACCATAGAGAGTCCTCTGCAACAGCCACTATGGAGGCTGCTGGTGGAGATGCATTCACCCCATAAGATGCACAGACATTTCTCCTTACTGTTGAGGGGGAGACATCTTATAGGGCAAAAATAATAATAATACAGTATGTAACCCACATATTTGTTGTTGACCCTACTCAAAACCAATTGTAGAACCTATCATCTGGGTGAAGACTGTAACATACATGGAGATTAATATTTTTCCTTCCTCAAGGGAAGGGAAATTTGACCATCCTTAAATTATCTGCTGTACACCAAAGAATAGAAACAGTAATGACAGTTAACACTCATGACTCTGGGAATTACTGCTATTTTGTTTTTCCTAATCTCATAGACGTTATCTAGGCTTTAGTTGGACTGCTGTTCCTATAACTTGTATGTGGATATCTTCCGATGTTCTTTAAATGAAAGAAACATTCCCCATCTCCTTTAATGATAGAAATGTGAACTGGCAAGGTGGCTAAACACAACTGGAGGTTCAAATTAATATGCTGCAAGTCAAAGGCATTGAATCTATATGTGTCAAGGACACAGCTTAATTTGTTGTGTATTGTCCAGTGGAGCATTCCTAATGCTCATAGATTCAAGCAGAGGAATCATTTTGGATGCCACTTTGCTTTGATGGCAATATTGCTCTAATGCAACCATCAAATTGCAGTTGTTCCATCACCAGGGAGGGAGGTACCCATTGCTGAATGGCTATGCCAACATTTATTACTGTTTTTATATGTAACAGAAGCACTCAATTCCTTTCAAATGAACACTTGAAAAGAAACCTACATGCATTTAATGGGCAACACCAATTCAAAAGCCATTTAACAAATAGCCTGTTCTCATCTTTTGTGTCTAAAATATACCAGATTATTTACTGTGCACCATAGGAAAAAAAGAATTTATCACAGGAGATTTATTTATCATGACACTGTTGAAATACCCATATTAAAGTGACTGCTCTCCAATGTGCAATAATAGTCAAGCCATCCATTACTGAAATGAGATGTAGGATGGCTCTTTTTCAATAGATCCTGAAGCTACTTTATGTTCCATTCAAAATGACCATAGCTTGAAATGTTAGGTTTTGATCCTGGACTATCTTGTGTCTCTGTACTGAGGTGTCAGGGAGTCATGCAAGACTATTGAATGGTGCAAACATAACATTATTTTATTTTGTTGTTGTATTATGCTGCCCAATCAACACATGGACCCACTGTGTCCCAAGCACTCAATTATCTCCAGAAGGTCCTACCATTAACAGCCATGATGTAGCATACAAAATACTATTGCTCTTTTTCATAAGGCAATCCAACTCTGGAGTCATTTTTCCCATTTTCCTAATCTCTTCCATTTTTCTAAGGGCTTTTCGTTGTTACAACTCTTGATTAGAGATGAGCACGAAATGAATTTTTGTTTCATTTTTTTTCATTCCCTAATGAAATGAAAAATGAATTGACCCATCAAAGGAAAATGAAATGAAACAAAATGGAAATTTTCCTTTTGTTCCATTTTGTTTTTCATTTCCCCATAGAAATGCATTGAAGCAATGCATCTCTATGGGAAACCCATCGGGCATGGGGAATGGGGAGCTTTATATACTTTCCCCCCTGCCGGAAGCCCCACACACCTCAATAATTTCTAGTGAATTAATGGGCCTAATCTTATTGTGAGATACTACTGAATTTTGGCAGTATTTACTGAATTATATACTGTCAAGTTGAGTTGATTATACCTGCTTAAATCGCTAGAACTTTTTCCTGTACATTCAAAGAAGTCGATGGCATGCTCAGATATTTTCCTGTCATACTTCCAAAATATTATGTATTATGTGACACAGAATATGCACATTTCAAGCAGAATATGTTCTAAAGATCTCAGCATGAAAGCAAAGGTACGGACTTCTACGACTTTTGTTATGTAGTTTTTTGTTTTTGTTTTTGATTTTTTGCTGTGAAAACTGCATTGTAGCTATACACAAAACACATGAAGTAATATTTAAAATGTGTTAGGACAGGCCTGTCCAACAGGTAGACCGTGGGCTACTGGTAGCCCACGAAGGGTTCAAAAGTAGCCTGCCGGACACCATTAAAAAAAGTGAGGGGATATGTTCTCCACCCCTCCCTGTCTCAGCCGAGAGGGGCAGTTCAAGGGCCATGGCACACTGAAATCTGTTCCCTCCAGTATGGATTAATTGGTTTTCAATGCATTCCTATGGGAAACTGCTGCTCTACTTAAAAAAGTTTTTACTTATGAGCCTGTTCTCAGAACAGATAAAATTTGTAAGTAGAGGTTTTAGTGTAGTAGCCCTCAGGTACTTTGGGCTGGAAAAAGTAGACCTTGGCCTGTTCAAAGTTGAACAGCCCTGTGTTAGGACATTATAGTGGGAGATTATATTTTCACTGCATAAGCCTAGTTTGATTATGATTTACTGATCTCATTTCTTCCATAAATGTATCTTTACTCATGATGAACAAAACCACAGTTCACCAGTTATGTCCTCACCATGTCAGCAGTACTCCATTTTAACTGGGATGAAGATTTCAGCCAGTATGATTTTGTTCTGTGGCATGAAGTTATATTGAATAGAAGTTATTGAATAAAAGTGAAAGTTCAAAATAGAGAACTCTCCCTACTTAAAGTTAAAACAGAAATGGATAACAATAATAATAAACTTAATGATCCAAGAATAAAACAAATCAATGGCCTCATCTAAAATATGCTGCAGTAAATGTCCATTCTCATTACTTATTCCTTTTCTAATAAAGAAAGCCTATTAAACAAACAGATTACAACTGGTGGAAAAACAATAAAAGCTCAATTGGTTGATTTTACTTCCTCTCAGAAGAATAAAATGCCACTTTCGATTAAGTGCATAGATTCAAAGCTAGGAGCTCTGCACTCCTCAATGCATGTATTTGAGGATGATAAACCTCCACAGCACTATGGGTCTTATAAGGAACGTTGTCTGTCTTATTGGTCAATTCCAGATAACATTCTCAGCATTTTACTCTACTGGTTGCAGAGAGTAAATTCATGGCAACTGTGAAGAGTTGCATAAGAAACTTACCCTTTACTCGGAGATTCTTATGCAACTCAAAAGGCACATCCCAAATATTCTCTGTCGTGTGCACGTGTGTATTCTGCTGCCATCATTTAGCTTATTTATTTTTAGGATCTGGTGTGGTATTTGAAATCATGGAGTCTCACAGTCCTTTGTTTCAAATCTAATAAGAATGGTTTGTTGGAATACAAAGAATAAAGATGTTCATACTTTTGGATATTGACTTAAGTTACTAATTTTATATTAAACATGTAACATACTCTTCAAGTTAAACTACTACTTCATGCCTCTCACATAACAAGTCCCTATAATATCTAACTCTACAGCCCCTCTTTACATCTCCCAGGCCCCGTCTACCTCTCTGAATGCTCGTACAGTGTCGAATATATGACTCCGCCCACAACAACTCCTATTGGAACATGCAAAATAAGATTCCCCCCCCCAATCATTCTAAATAATAAATATTCATGAATGAGGGTGAATTCCACATTTCCAATTGATAGAAAGGTCATTCAGTGAAACTTGATCCATGCAGATTGTGCAGAAATCTTCAGTTTCATTTTAAAATAGTTGTCTTTGCTGCCAGCCAAGTGTTTTATAGCAGCTGCTTCAATGAGTAGCTATTGAGATTTACTGGTGCTTGGAAATATCACACAAATATAGCTTGTGGATCATCCTGCAGAGGCAATGGAGAGGAAGCTATCATTTTCTTCCATGGCAGCTATCATAGCCATTAGTGATGCATTAAGGGTTTTTTTTTTAAAAAAAAAATCAAAGCAACACTGATACATTAGGATGAATTAAAAATAAATTGAACACTTCCTCATTCTTCTCCTCCACAACTGAGTAGGAAAGAAGCCTTCTCAAGATTATGAAGTAACATATGTGAAGGATCAGCTTAAGCCATCTGCTTTGGTTCAGTTATCACATAGGAGAGAACCAATCCAAAACAGAGCAATTCTACCTGCACATACACACAGAGAGAAGCAATAGTCCCTGACAGGGACCCATAATGGTGTGGGTAGGGAATAAAGCAGGAGTAAGTCGGTTCATGATGGCTCATAAACCACGTGGTTGCTGAAAAAAGAGAGCAAACCAGCTCATTCCCAACTTGGACCATATTGTGAGACAACTACCCATCTGATCACATCCTTAGTCTGAAAATATATTTCATTTTTTAAAAACAAAGAAATTGTTTGAGAATCTACAAAGTGAGGGCAAAAAAATTGAAAACATTCACCTGAGGGAGAAAATATCTGATTTAAATAATGTGTTCCTTTGGGACTGGTCTTCCCATAAAGCAGGGTCCTTCTTCGTGAAGTGGGGAACCAATTGAGTAAGAGAAGAAACAAATGGAACAGTTGGCACCTGAACAGTGTCAGATGGGCAGAATAAAAATTAATTTAAATTAAATTAATCTAACAGGAAATAGATTACAAGTGATGTGCAAGATGAGGGATCTGTATAGTAGGTGGACCAGTGTCCGGAGGCATAGCTAGGGCTTCCAGAGCCTGGGGCAACAGTCAGTTTTTGCGCCCCCACGGTCATTGCGCAATATAATCTGGATAGTGGGTGGTGGCACAGCAGTGGGGGGGGTCGGTAGGCAATTTGGTGCCGCCTAATTGCTGCGGCCGGAGTGCCCCACCCCTTGGCCTCCCCATGCTACGCCCCTGCCAGTGTCGAAGCATCCTGGGTCAGTTGCTATCTCTGACTTGGATTTATTTATTTATTTATTTATTTATTTATTGCATTTGTATCCTGCCCATCTTCCCGGAGGAACTCTGGGTGGCTTACAGAGAGGCGACAGAGCGCAATATATTCCTATGACTTCTCAGTCTTTTTAAACCTAGAAGTTCTCCTTCTTCATGGAAGAAAAAAAATCAGCAGAAATTCCAGCACACTAGGAAAAAGCTAAGCTTGGGTTGTTTCAGTGCTATTTTAATTTGTGGAGGTAAGGAAAAGAAATGCAATGTAATATTGATTGAAATAATCTTCTGTAATTTATAACACATAAGGATGATGATGTCATCAACCATGGGAATGTCTCCTCAAAAGGCTCCAAGGTGCCTACATAGCTGATTAACCCTGTGATATGCATAGGCATTTTTTGCTCCAATTTTAAAGTCACATTGCATAGGATTCGCTGTCTGCTTTTCCTTCAGATGGTGGCTGATAGAAGGATACAGTGGGGGTGGAGCAAGTGGGGGACCAAGCAAACATTTTGCTAGGATGAATGAAGCAGAGAAGGCAAGTGAAGGGGCTAGGTAGGAGGTGAGTAGGTATACGGGCAGGGGATGATCAGGAAAGCAGACTGAGCCAGAGGACTGGGAAGGAAGCAAGTGAAGGCAGGGTGGATCAAGCAGGAAGAGTGAGTGAGAGGGCTGTGTTAAAAGTAGGAGGATAGGATGCGATGTGGGTGCTGATGATCAGGCAGGGAGCAATTTATGGCTAGGAGAGGAAGGCACATTGATAAATTTGGAAGCTCCAAACTCTGAGCTAAAATAAATGACCCTGGCCAGTTAAATGGTGTGCTTCTGAACAAAATGATATGAGTTTGGGTGTGTGTGTGTTAAAAAACCATTGTGTAATCAATTTTTTAAACATTGATACAGTTGGAGCTGAACATGATTCCAATACCAGTTCTTTTACCAGTATACAGTAATAAAAGCACAGTGTTCTGCTTATATACCACCCTATACCACTTCAAGTAGTCTCTGGGCGGTTTACAGTTCTTAATTACAGTATGCAGGCTACACATTGCCCCCCAGCAAGCTGCTTACTCATTTTACTGACCTCGGAAAGATGGAAGGCTGAGTTAACCATGAGCTTGCTACCTGGGATTGAACCCCAGGTCGTGAGCACAGTTTTACCTGCAGTACACGCATTTAACCACTGCAGCACAAGACTCAGACCAAAGACCAAAGACCTTAGACCCTCCACCCCAACAATCCCACAATGATCGGGATTCCACTGAAGCCTTGGGGTTAGAGATGGGCACGACTCAGAAAAAAAGTTTCGTTTTCGTTTTCGTTTTCGGCTAGGGTCTGAGTCGTTTCGTTTCCGTTTTCGTGGGCTAATTTCAAAATTTTTCGTTTTCGTTTCGTTACGTAACGAAAACGAAAAAATGAAAACGAAAACGAAAAATTTTTCGTTTCTCCCCATTTAGCTCAATTGAGTGCTTTTCCAGTAACGAAAAACGAAAATTGGCTCGAAATTAGTCGTTTCGTTTCCGTTTTCGGTCCAGGTTGGTGCCGATTTTCGTTTTCGTTTCGTTTCCGTAACGAAAACGAAAAACGAAAACGAAAATACCGCTAAGTCGTGCCCATCTCTACTTGGGGTATTCAGAGTAGGAGGTCAGAAAATTGGTAGTTCCCTAAATTTGCTGTAGCCAATTATGTCATCAGTCTTAGGCAGTATAGCTCAATGAATAGGATTTCATTGTGTTGTTGTGTTATTGCAAATATAATATACTTCTACTTTTGTGAACAGAAATGCAAATTTTAGATAGGAATTAGGTTTCTAAAGGGATATGATTACTTACTATTTTACAATTGCTACTAGAGATGGGCACGAATCAAAAAATTGTGTCTCGTTTGTCATTTTTCGTTTAGGGGGTCCATTTCGGTTCATTTTCATTTTTCGTGATTTTTTTGCAAAAAAATCATTTTTGTTTTCGTTTGTTTTGTTACCGTTTTGTTACCATTTATTTCAATTTTTTGTGATTTTTTTTAACATTTAAAGCAATTCAATGTATTGCTGTAACGAAAACGAAACACATGACAAAAGTTCTGGTGTTTCTGTTCGTTTCGTTTCATTTTAGAGACAAAATTTGTTTTTTATTTCGTTACATAACGAAATGAAAAAACGAAAATGAAAACAAAAATTGTTCGTTTCGTGCTCATCTCTAATTGCTACATACATCCTGTTTTTCATTTTTATCTTTATTAAATTGAAGGTTAAACTTCATCCACTCATAATGGCCCCATAATCCTACTGAAACTCATCTAATTGCAAATATGTTAACCATAAACAGGGTTAGGGGAGGGAGAGCCATTCTGTAGCTTAGCTGGATGGCAGATGATCCCAGCAAATATCATGACTGTGCACGCATATCATAGTGGGTATTTTTCCAGGAACTATCCTACTGCTAAGGCTCATAGAAAGCTCACCACCGGTTCAAAGGAACTTGCCTGCCCCAAGCCCTATCCTTCCACTGCTAGATTCTGTGCATGGAGTTTCATGCCTGCATATTCCCCCTTGACTACTATGGGCCATGCTGGCCAAGGACATGAGCACCCTAGCAGGGCATTTGCAGCTTTGCTTCAGGTAATCTGTTGTGTTGTATTGACCCTACCCTATCATTTATCACCTATGCAGTTCCTGTAATATTCAAGAGAGATTTTCCCACACGGCTGTTTGGATCTCTTAAATTAACGTCTGGAGACAGAGGGGAAAGGATGTATGGGAAAAGATGCATAAAATTCAGCATAAGGGGCTGCAGTGTTTTTTCTGATTTGACATTCTAGAATACCCAGAGATTTTGAGACAGCAATTTGGGATTTCACACACATTATAAGATATCACTTTTTCATAGTGCAAGTATTAGCCTTGCAGGTTTACTATAAATTACATGAGATGACAAATACAGTCCACCCAAAGCCCTTATGTATGCTAAAAGATCTGCTCATGCTTTCATCCAGTGTAGGGTTTTTTTTAGTCCTTCTATGGAATGAGTTTATAAATATGTGTAAGCAGTATTTAGAAGACTGGATGGACATTGGAAAGCTGAAGGAAGAGACATTTGTTTTGAAACTCCCTCTCAATCTCAATCTCACTGTCTCTCACTCAATTATTTATTGCACTTACATTATGTTTGCACAGGGTATTGATGAATATTCATTTGTATATGTGGCCTTCTGGAGTTCTAAAATCATAACTCTTTCATGTATACTAGTCTTGTGTTAATCAAAACTGAAATTCACTGGGATTCACCCAGCTTCCAACTGCTACATTTTAGAAAGGGTAGGAGAGTTGGAGTGAACTGGCCAGCTACAGTAGAAAATATGAGCATCCATATTTTATATCCTGATTATGTGCCACCTGTGTGCCACTATTTGTGACCAACACAAGAGCTCAAGAAGCACCTGCTTACTGTTAATTTATTTATGTTTAATTCTGTTCAAGTATACAAGAGCTGCATATTAGTGCAATGATCCTAGACTCTAGCCTGATGTTATTTATGTCTTTGGCAACTCTTCATTTTATTGACAAAGTCAGTTTGATTAGAAATGAAATCAGAAAAGAACAAAATGCCCAGCAAGGGGCTATTAAAAAAACTAGAAGTGGAAAATAAAACATGGTACAGGGGGAAACACAGACTTACTTACTTACTTACTTACTTACTTACTTACTTACTTACTTACTTACAAACAAACAAACAAGCAAACAAACAAACAAACAAACAAACAAACAATATATTTATCTTGCCTTCCCCTTTAAAAGGACTCAAGGTGGAACCATGTACCTGTTTTGGGCAGAAAAATCTATTTTGTACACAGCAGTCCTAAACAATGATCTCTCAGTAGGATAACTCAATGATACTCATCTGTCCTCAAATTAGTATTACACAAAACAGCCTAGAATGGCAAATTCTGGGTATGGCAGTCCAACAAACATTACCCAGTACAAAGTATGAGCTGATGTTAGCCATTTCCCAGTACTGTATCTCTTCCCTCTGATGCCCCCAAGAGATGCCCACAGTTTGAAAATGCAGGGATATTCCACTGAAGTATCAGCAGCAATTCATACCTGCAGCTATCCCATCTCAGCCACCTATTCAACTCCAACCTTAGCAGTTTTAGATCTCTAGTTTTTTACAGGTAATGCCTGAGATAATTTTGTTGAAATTTAAAACTAAGCTCTTTACATACCTTGCAAGAACCTTAAGATTAGCAGAGTAGGCAAACCAAGATGGAAAGGCAGAGGACTCATAATTAATGAGAAATGCCAGGTTCATGGACCATAACATGTCCTGTGTAATGAGCATAATGACCAGCTGGTGATAAGCAATGGAACACTCCGGTACAAAATTAGTCAATTAGGTATGTAGGAAATCAATTTTAAAACGTTCTAAGTGATCAGGAAGAAAATCAATAGACCAATGAAGTAATTGTATAATGTAAGCAGAGAGTAACTGATTAAACATACTCTATATCATTGCAACAATTACTTAACCAATTAATTATTCAAGCAGAGAATTGCTCAGATAAAGTATCAATGGATTAATTTTATTTAAATAGTAAGTCAAGCTGGGATACTAGCAATCCAATGCACAGTCAAGAGTTATCTCAAGAAAGCAATGAGTTAAAAAAACAGTCAGGAGCAGTCAGAGGTTAGGTAAGGGGCAGTGAAGCAATGCTTACCTTTTTGTATCTGCATTTAGGGTACATTGGCTGTATGCCTGTTTAAGATGACATCTGCTGGCAATTTCCATTATGCTTTACTGTTGTCCATGCTGGATAGAGCTGATAATAGTTTCCATCCCTCATAATGGAATTTTTCTTTTCACATGCTCTTTGTAGCTTTAATATTACCTTTTAATGTTGTAAGCCACCTCTTTTAGTTCCCTGTTCTTAACTTGAATATGTCTGAAATGTTCTGGGCTGTATATTGTCCCTTATTATTGTAAGCTGCCTTGGGTCTTTTTCCAAGGAGAAAATAAAATATTCAAAATAAAAATAAATAAAATAAATAAATAATATCCAGAGGAAAACATGTTTCCCATCTTTTCCCTTGACATAATGGGAACAGATGTGTCAAGGGAGCAACCACTTACTGTGTTGCTCACCAGGAAAAAAAAGTCCTCCTGACTGGTGTGCATTAGAGATGGGCAGGAAACACAAAACAAAGCACTCTTTCATCATTTCATTACGTAACAGATTGTTTCATTACAAAATGAAAAGATAGGATACATTTGATTATGAAACAAGATGAAACATCATTTTTCCTATAGAAATGAAACAATTTGTTTTGGAGGAACCAGAATCACATGGTGGCTTCATTTGATGCTTCCTAGTAACCCCACCAAATTTGGAGTGGTTTGGAGTTCAGGAGGCTGAGTTATTAAACTCCAAACAGGGTCCCCCAGGAGAAAATGATTTCTAATTGAGTTGGGAAACAGCTAACCACTCCTCCATGGGTGGGGTGGGGGGAATTAGTGACTTCCTGACTCAATTAGAAATGATTTTCTCCTAGGGAGACCCCCTTAGGAGTTTAATTACTCAGCCCCCTGAACCCCAAACTTCTCCAAATTTCAGGGACTTAAAGGGAAGGACCCACGAGAGCCATTAACTCATTTCATTTTGTTTTGTTCTGAAAATTCATTAAAATTTCCCTAGTAACTAAATGAAATGAAACTACTAAAGAAATGAAATGAAATTGCTATATTTTCATTTTGTGCCCATCTCTAGTGTGCATACATTTGGTTTCAATGAGTGCCAATCACATGTATTGATGATTCCAATAATTATAAATGCAAACTTGCCTTTAGAAACATGTGTGTGTCCCTTCCAAATGCTCTTATACTGTAAAACCACTATATTTTAACCTATGATTTTACAGGTGCTTTGTGAACAGGTGGGAGAGACTATCTGAAATTTCAGAGTGAGGCATTCTCTGCAGCTATACCACTATAGTTCTCTATTTCTCTGTTTATGTCAGATCAGATAACTGTTGTACCCAGTTATCCACTAAGTGAACAATTTATCATTTACATAAATGAAGCACAATTTCTTATGGTGTTTATTTTTCCAAGCAACAGTGGACCCCATCCACATGTTTATTTTTACTACACAATTGGCCTAAGGCCAATGTATGCCTAATTTTTGTATAAACTGGAGCGTTTGGTATGTCCTGAGGTGACAAAAATGCTGCCCCATTTGCAATTTAAGATCTCAATGATTAATTTTTTAATGACATTTTACTTTCATAGCAGAATTTCATTTGATTCACAGAGACAACTTAATTGCAATAAAATGTGCAGATGCTTTTTGATCAGAAAGTAATGTATTATTAATATTCCTCCTTTCTTCATTAAAGGGCTTAACAGAGCATAATGCATACCAATGCACTTAACAGTCAATTAACAGGTGTGTGTGATATTGGCTTTTCTGTTTTAGGCCTAGCTTACTAATTTTATGTCAAAATCTCTGACCAGAAAGTAGGAAACTCCCAAAAGACAGAATTAAAGTTAAAAGGATACTTTTCTCTAAATTAAAAGACAAGGCTCTAATGATATCAACTAAGGATCCTCATGAAGGGGCTTTCAAACTACAGCTGGAACATATTTTAATTGTGCAATTCAAAGACAACCTTTTTGTGCTGAGCTTTAGTCATGGAAACACATATTCCCCAACCGTTGTTTAAGTTAAAAGCTTCCAGTTACTCCAGCAAGAATCTGTTCCAAGCAAATGCATTTCATGGATTTGAAGGAAAACAGGTATGCTAAGATCCCCCATTAATTTTTTGGGTTTACTTCCAGCCCCCTTTATTAAGTGTATTTATTATAAAAAACTACTTTCACTGTTGGGGAAAAGGATTTGTTTATTCTATGTAAATAAATGGGATTCAGAGATGAGCAATTCATCCTACAGTATATGGGGACCTTTGGCTGCGTGGTGGTTGCCTTCTCTTGCTAGGTACTTAATGGTGCAATCACATGGTGAGAAAGGATTATGTCCTATCACACCAAATAGGCTGATACTTCATGTCCCTCTCATTGCAGTTCGCGGCCCCGCTGGAGACCGGTTCGAAGGAACAGAACCTCATGTCCTTGTGGGGTCAATCCGAGTTTGAAGGAACGCAACCTCACGTCCTTGTGGGGTCAATCCAAGTTCACCCCGACCATGCCCCCTGAACTGTGCTCCAAGTGGGGTGAGAGATTCCTGTCCTGGAGCTCAGGAATCTTTTCAATCTGCTTCTCGATCCGTGTTGAAAACCGATTTCAACATGGAGGCAAGTTCACCTCGGCTCGAGGAAGGACGTGAAGTAACCACTTTAGTCACTTTGCTGGAAGCAATCTCTTTTAAAGTGATGCTTCTATTTGTACACAAATCACTCCAGCCCACCTTCAAAAAGAGCAGCTCTCCCATTGTCCCAGAAAGTTCCAGCTTGGGCAAGAATAGGTTTGGGCTGGTTCACAACCTCCTGTATGTTGTGTGATCATTGGAGCCATTTCTCCATCTGACTACACTCTGAAACAGCAATGCCATATCTATTTATCTGTGGGTAAGCACTATTGAATTCAATGAGGCTTATTTCTGAGTACTTAGCATAGTGCTATTTTGTGGAGAGCTGCCTAGATGCCCTAAGCACATCCAATCTCGCCTGATTTTAGAAGCTAAGCAGGGTCATCCCTAGTTAGTACTTGGATGGGAGACCACCAGGGAATACCAGGTGATGTAGGTGCCTGGAGTAGGAACTGGCAAACCACTCCAGTATTCCTGCCAAGAAACTCCATGGATGGAGTCACAAAGAGTCAGTCACAATTGTAACAACACAACACACACACATGTTGTGGAGATTAAACTACACATTGTGGAGCAAAAGATTCAAAATTGTCCTTTCTCACTGTTGAAGATGAAATTTAGGTGAAAGGGCTCATAAATTCAGTAGAACAGGTACTTTCTTTGTCACATCATTTTTTTCACTGATGACCAACATTTTCAACAAGCATAGATATGAGAAGCTTCTCAACACCTAAATGCATACTCAGTTTTTCAGGCAATGAGATAGTTTTGTGCTTGGTTTATGGAGAAGGTAGCCATGAATGGATGATTCAAGATGATCCTCAGGCTAAAATGTTCTCATACATTTTACCCAGAAATGGCTATTGATTGTGTCACCCATGTAGATTTGCTACCAATACATCTGGGTGAACAATGCTAGTGCAGGTAGTTTTGCTGCCTGTGGTATAGGTCAAGATGTTCACAGTAGGTACATAATTCATCTGGACTGTCAACTAAATTTTACTTCAGCACTTGGAATGAGACCATTTAGGGACAGGTGGCTACATGAGGGGATTCAGGGCAAATTGTGTGCTATACAAACCTCTGTCTCCTGAGGAATGGAAATGACCATGGAATTTAGGAGAAATGGCTAGAGAACTGTATTATGGCCAGCATCAGCTGTCTGAGGTAGTCACCTCCCTCTGCTTAACAGAAGTACTAGATTGGAAGTAGAGATGGCACAAATAGAAAAAATGACGTTTCTTTTTTTGTTTTTCATTGTGGGTTCGTTTTGGTTCATTTTTGTTTTTTGTGAATTTTTTTTTTAAAAAAATGTTTCATTGGTTTGAGAGTTCATTAATCGTTTTTACCGCTTTGTCGCACACCCCAGACCAGACCAGATGGAACCCCCCAGACCAGACGGAAAACATTTAAAAAATTAAAAAACGTCGACAACATGACAACTGCACAGACTGGACCAGCAGCATCAAGGCGTCAGCGGAGTCAGCTCAGCAGCGACAGCAGCGGCTTTTTCAGGTGCTGGCTTGGGGCCAGTGCCTGGTTTGTTTTTAGAGTGCCAACAGGCTGGAGGAGGAGGAGGATGCGGCCGCCTGAAGCTGGGCATGGATTCCTCTTCATGCTCTTGAGGCTGAGGCACGTAACAGGGGCGGGCGATCCTCCGCCTCACACACACACCCTCCGGTGGTTTTCCTGCACTTTTTCCATGCCTTGGATTCTCTCCTGAAGCAGGGAAACACGACCCCGCCAGGAACCTTCACCAGTGTGCCTACAAGGTGGGCAGCGGTTTCTCTGATGGGGGTGACCCCCTCTCTCACCCCCGGGGAGGGGTGGGTGCCTTATTGTTCCCATCCTGTCGCATCCTCACCTTGAAGCCAGCCTGATGGCAGCCGCCACCACCACTGCCAAGGCGACCAAGGGCAAGCTGCACCAAGCCCACCAGTCGCGCTCGCGCTGACGCAGCCGGTCACCTTCCGATGGAGGAGGAGGAAACCAAGAATTCCTTCCTGCAGCAGTCCCTCCTCCTCGAGTGCCTCCACCAGAACCTTTTTTTTACTTCCAGGTTTCCTGACCCTGCACTACAGCTGTAGCGTGGGGCTTTTATTTTGTTTTTTCTTTTTTTCTTTCAGAGCCTACAGTGCACCCCTGGGGCCCTGTTGGTGCTGGGTTTTTTAAAATCATTTTTTACAGATTTTAGGGTGCCGACCAGGCTACCCCTGGGGCCCAGTTGGTGCTCCTTTTTATTTTTTTATTTTTTTACTGCCAACCACGTGGCCAAGCACGGCAGGTGGCTTTTCCCCAGACCAGCACCAGGCAGGTACAGGTAGGAGGCACCTCCGGCCCCACCCCTCCCCATTAACAAACCCGAACCTAACCGAAAATTTTTCTCGGTTCTGTTCGGTTCGTGGTAAATTTGCCCCTAGAGTCATTATTCATTTCGTTATGTAACAAAATGAATAACGAACAACAGAATGAAAAAAATTCATTTCGTGCCCATCTCTATTTGGAAGGACTAGGATAATTATACATACATACTGTCTGCAGCAGTTCCTGTCTTTTCTCCTTCCAATGGAAATACCAGTCAGCCCTCCAAATTCTGAAAGACATATTAATCTATAGGATGTTGCTTAACACAATAAAGTGAACTTATGTGAAATATGACTAAATGTGGCTTCTTAAATGAGGTGCATGAGTTTATGGCTTTATGACTTTCACGTGTACTTTGATTCACTTTTTTGGCCTTCTTTTTTTAATAGATAGATAGATAGATAAATAGATAAATAGATAGATAGATAGATATTTGAGAGTTTTGAATGGTTTCCATGATAATCTTTCTGTATAATTATTGAAATAGATTGTAAATGTTGCTTGCATTAAAAATTGATTCTCATTTTGAAAGAAAGCAAAGAGAAACAGAGGTTAAGAAGACTATAAACCCAAACCCATTGATCTTTCTAATAGACCCTGTTTTCTGAAATGGTGGGAAATAGTTAAATAAATACCAAATGCATATAGTTCAGTAAAATATAATATTTCCATTGCTGCACAATAGTCTGGCTGTAAACTGTGTCCCACTTCTATAAATCTGCCCTAATATTCATGGCAGTTTCATTAATGTGCTTACAATAAATATAGCTGGAATGACATAAACACATTAATAATACACTACTGCATTTAATAGCTTTTTTCCTTCACAGAAAGGGAGTGCCAGTTCTCAGAAGAGCTCAGGAATCTTGCCATTCAATCCATTCATTGGCTAAAGAAATGAACCTTGTGTAGGGAGCAGAGGAGCATGTTAGAATATTGAAGAGACAAAGATAGCAAGCACACAAATACACAAACAATATATATATATATTAATATTCTTTATTGTTTTGACAACTTCTTTATCATAGATAGCATTTACATGTCAAAGCCACATGAAATAACTTTTTAAAAGCCGAAGTTTCCTATGCTTAGGTTAAAGTCAAATGTCACAACATCTGCACCACTTGAGCACCACTCAAGTTATGATGCTCTGGGTTACCATCCTGAGGGTGGCTCTGAAATCTATGACCAGGAATTGTAATATCTTGGTGGTGGCTACCACATTATGGAATACATTGCCAGCAGAGATACACCAGGCCCCATTCCCTCCTACCATTCATATAAGCTGTTACCCCACGTCCACTTTGTTGTTCTAGAACAGTGGTTCTCAACCTGTGGGTCTCCAGATGTTCCTGGACTGCAGCTCCCAGAAGTCTTCATCATTAGCTGAGCTGGCCAGGATTTCTGGGAGTTGCAGTCCAGGAACATCTGGGGACCCACAGGTTGAGAACCACTGCTCTAGAAAGTGCTCTGAGATACAGATCTTAAATTTGTTGCTCTAGAAAGTGCTCCAAGATGTGGATCTTAAAATTGTTCCCCCACGTCCATAAGCAAAGTAAGACCACACCCCTGAAGCATGACTCAGCACATCTTCCTTGTACCTGGCCTCAGGATGGTGGAATCCTTGTCACTGTTCTATTGCAGTTTTTAAACTGGTACACGTGGGGTACCGTCTAATCTGCAGCATAACTGTTCTGTTACCATAGCGCCACTAGTGGCACTACTTGGAGCAGCCACATAACAGTAAATTCACAGTACGAGAAGCCACTATGCAGAGAAATAAACTAAAAAAGAAGTATTTGAAGTCCGACAAATGACAAATGAAGATTGATATACCGATAAACCTACCTATTGGGTTTTAATTTTTTTTAAGAAAATAGTGCCACAGGAAAACAAAACAAAATGCACTTTGATGCGGATCCTGTCCATGGGGTCACAGAAGTTATGTAACAATAAAGTGTGTCCTTGGGGATGCAGGAATAGCAACAAAACCACGTGGCCGCAGCAAGATATATTACACATTTGAGTTTGTTGCGGTACAAAGTGGACGTGGGGTAATGGTGTAATGACATGGGGTAATCAAAACACAGCATTTCAGAGAATCTATCTATCTATCTATCTATCTATCTATCTATCTATCTATCTATCTATCTATCTATCTATCTATCTATCTATCTATCTATCTATCTATCTATCTATCTATCTATCTATCTATCTATCTCTTCAACCCAAATCTTTAGCATCCAACTTCGCAAGTCATTCAACTAACTAAACTGTCATGCCTTCAATTGACCCAAGCAGAACTTCTATCTGCAATTTAAAGCAAGTCACCATGCTTCCGATTGTATACCCACTTTTCAGGTGCACTACTCCTCCTGTTCTCAGTCAGGAAAACATTCACCTCCCCGTCATCCCACACTATGAAAGGCAGCAAACTTGTTCTTGGTACAGGAGGAGAGTGCTGCCAAAAAGATTAGGAGAAGACAATGTGGGTCACAGCAGTTGCAAGATGTGGTGCAGAATACAGCACAGGTAGTTTTTCTGGCCACATTGATACAACTTTATTTGCACTGTACTGAGAACATTAGATTTCTGAGAAAACAGAACAGAATGCAGCTACAAATCTAGATATAACTACTTAAAATGAGTTCTGTTGAATTCAATAGAAATTACTCCTAAGTTAAGATAGGAGGCAGAGGAGAACACTTGCAGGTCATAGTACCGCATGAGATGAGGACATACTTCAGGCTCCTCTGTAAGTAAGGGATCCTGGCAATTTGAATTATCCTTCTACAATATTTTTGCAATGGAAATAAATGCTGTGGCTCTTAGCATGGAGCTGTAAGTGCTTTTAAGACTGCTCTAAGCCCAGCAGACACTGCAAGGGGTATACAAATAAGTCTAAATATTTAGTTGTAGAAGAAATAAACTGCATTCATTTAAAAAGGAATCAGAGTGTTTTGAAAGAAAAATGGTTTTGATTCAGTTTCTAAATTACCAGTAGTTACTGTTTATTCTGAGAAAGCGTATTTGTACATGCAATGAATATGATGATTTATAACTTCTGAAATGCCCTTGTTGACTAAAAGGCAGAGCTACAAAAAGAGATAATTCACTGTTCTATGACTGATTCTATGAGATACTTTCACAACCCCAGCATTTATTATTACAGCATTCTACTCTTCTCTTAATAAGAGCTGCCACAATTAGATAAAAGGCTAAAAAGTTATAATACTTAGGCTGTATTACGAAGTTCAATAAATGCTTTTTTATTTTGTGAAAATTGCATGCAAATTGTCGCTATTACCAAGTCTTCATCAAGCTGGCTGAGGGACGTGCTAGTCATCTCAGCTTTTCTCTTCAGACTAGATATTATGACTGGAGGCAAGGTGATGGGGAAATATACAGGAAAAATGAGTTGATTTTGAAAAGACGATGTGAGATGATGAGCACTTTCCCAAATTAGACATACCATGTTTTGCCCTAGAGAAACGGAAAGGATTTTGTAGGACTGTTTGCTGTAGGTCCATTTTTTCTTTCCTTTTTGAGGCATTTTGCCTTTGATTTTACATACACACAGCTCTATCTCTCCTTTTCCACCTCTGCAGTGGAAGCTGTCGCGACCCTCGACCTGTGTCTGGAGGCGGTCATGGCATGGACCAGGGCAAACAGGCTTAGGCTCAACCCCGAGAAGACTGAGGTCATGTTATTTGGGAGTTCTCCGTCTGGATATGGAGGTCCTCTCCCCTGCTTGGAGGGTGTTTCCCTGCAGCTGGCGGATAGGGTAAGGAATCTGGGCATGGTTCTGGATCCGGCGCTGTCCTTGGACTCCCAGGTGGCTGCTGTAACCAGATCCGCTTTTTTCCATCGACGTCAAATTGCCCAGATCCACCCATACCTAGACGGTGACTCCCTGAGAACAGTAGTGCAGGCACTGGTGATCTCGAGATTGGACTACTGTAATGCTCTCTACTTGGGGCTGCCCTTGACTCTCCTCCGGCGCTTGCAGCGGGTGCAAACTGCAGCAGCCAGGCTGGTGGCTGGTGTGCGTCGCTACGACCACATCACCCCAGTCCTGGCTCGCTTGCATTGGCTGCCCGTTGCACACTGGATCAGATTCAAGGTACTGGTTTTAGTTTATAAAACCTTCCATGGCTTGGGCCCGGACTACCTGGCAGAGCGTATCGCCCAACGATCAACCTCGGCCCGACCAGTCCGGCAGTCGCAAGCGCACTCACTCTGGGTCGCCACCCCTAGAGAGGCCCGGAAAACTACCACCCATAACCGGGCCTTCTTGGTGGCGGCCCCCTTGCTGTGGAACACCCTTCTGAGTGATGTGCGCTCTGCAGAGTCCCTGCTGGCCTTCCGTAGAGCTCTTAAAACCTTGCTCTTTCGAGAGGCCTTTGGCGAGCAAGTGTAACTTACACAGTTTTTTTAAAAACCCGCCATCTGCCATCATTGCCATTATTTTTAAAAGATGTTGGGCCATTGAGGCCTCTATTATGCCTGCGAAGGGTGCTAGCAGTGCTTATTTTAATTTACTGTTTGTCTGTCTTATTGTATTGTGTATTGACACAGTTTATCTTGTATCTTGTATCTTGTATTGTATCTTGCATTGTACCCTGACCATTGCTGCACCAGTCAGATTGCTGGAAGCCACCCAGAATTCCCTTGGGAAGATGGGAGGGGTATAAATCCAACAATAAATAAATAAATAAGTCCCAGCATGAGCAAAAATGATAGGCTGATATTTCAGTGAAAAGAGTCTGCTAACAAAATGAATATTGAGATAATGCCCACTTCAATTTCTAGTGACATTAGTCAGAATTAGAGATGGGCACGACCAGAAAAAATGACATTTTGAGTTGTCGTTTGTCAGAACCGGTCCATTTCAGGTCGTTTCCGTTTGTCGCGAAAATTTTCAAAACTTTGTCAATTCCGTTTGTCGTTTGTCATTTAGGGTTGGGGTTGGGGTTGGGGTTGGGGTAAGTGGGCTCTGGGAGGCACCTTTCTGGGTGCCTCTGAGTCTGACCCACTAAGAAGGGAAGTGTTTAGTGATTAGCATGTACCGTACATGTTAGGGTTGGGGTAAGTGGCGGAGGCACCTCTCTGGGTGCCTCTGACTCACTAAGAAGGAAAGCGTACTGCTGTACAGGTTAGGGGTAGGGGTAGGGATAGTGGGCTCTGGGAGGCACATCTCTGGGTGCCTCTGACCCACTAAGAAGGACAGTGTACTGGCGTACAGGTTATGCTTAGGGTTGGGGTTAGGGTAAGGGCTAGGCTTAGGGTTACAGTTAGGTTTAGGGTGGGTTAGCGGGCTGCACCTCTGGGTGCCTCTGACCCGCTAAGAAGGACAGTGTACTGGCGTATGGGTTAGGGTTAGGGTTAGTGGGCTTTTTATGCCCTCTGGCACATCCAGAAGTCTCAGTCAAAACCTGGCCATGCGATTGGTGGAATGGGTCAAAAATTTGCATGGTCCCATCCCATGGCCAGCCCATCATTGCGCATGCGCAGGTGTAAAAAAATAAAAATAGAAATAAAATAAAATAAAATCAATGGAGACGTTTTATTGCAAGAAAAACCCTCTGTTGGTACTATAAAAATTCAGGCATTTAAAATACCTTATTTTAACATATTTCTGTTGTGCTTTAGTGGGCTTTTGGACCACGATTTAAAAATAAATATTGTGGTCGCCATTTTGGATCCCCCCCACCGCATGGCATAGACTGAGACAGCCCAGGAAAGGAGGGGGGGAGGCCGCCCCCCCCCCACCAGAAAACACCCCTCTGGTAGGTGCCCTCACTCAGGCAGGCATATTTTTGCCTGCCTTTTTGGCCAGGAATCTGGGTTTTTTTTTACTTTTAAAAACTTTTTTCTGTGCTGCTTGTTGGCAATGGCATAGCGCGAGCCCGCGATGCCATGAACGACAACGACAAACCCGACCAAATTTTTCTTTTTTCGGGTCGGGTTCGAGCTTGAGCGGAGTAATTCTCGTTACAATTCTCGTTACATACCAATAACGAGAACCGAAAACAGAAACGAGAATTTCACCGCTCCGTGCCCGTGTCTAGTCAGAATAGTTCCCTCTATGGTTTATTTGGCAACTTACATGTTACCAAAGAAGAGATGTGTGTCATCAAAGAAAACAACAGTGTAAATTTCCATGTACAGTGCAGTGGTACCTTCTATAAAGGAATTAATTAATTGCAAATGAAATTCTGTTAAGCAAATTTTCCTTTGTACAAATTTCCCATAGGAATGCATTGAAAATGGATTAATCCCTAATTGTGACCATATTTCTGTTGTATGGATTCGTCCTATAGGTGATTCTGTTAAGCGATTTCCCCCTATCTCCAGAATTTTTTTCCTTTAAGGGGATTTTCTGTTAAACAAACCACTTGATATACAAGGGTCCACTGTATATGGAGAGATGCAAAATCAGATCATTTAATTTGAACAGATTCTGATCCCTATTATGGCATCATTATAATGAAGTACCTGTTTTACAAGCCTTGTTTATTTCATTAAAAGCGACTATAGGGACTAATAAGTGTGGTGTTTCATTTCCACTGGGTTGATTAGCCTTCCACAATTTAAAAAGTGTGTTGCAAGAATAAAATCTGCTGACACCTAGAAATAGACTCCGCTTTGCCACAACCTCTAGGGTTATACAGCGTTCTTTCCAGACCAGTCAGTATAAATAAAAATACTGGAAGTGTTTATTGGTTTGAAAAATAACTTCAGACACTGTTTTTGCCATACAAAGTCTAAGTGTTATATAGATAATTTAGATATATTCCTTGAAAGTTGCTCAGTAAACATTTCTTCTTTCTTTAGCTGACAAATACTCAGTTGTCAAAATTTCCTTAAAGCTTTCAAAGACCAATAAGCTATCTTTTATGAAAGCTTAGTTTTATTTATCCCTCCTGTAGAATTCAAACTTATATACAGTATACAGCCTTCCCCCATACCCAGGAGGATTCCTTTGGTCTTCTCCTTGACTCATGAGGTCTCTCTTATTCTATTACAAGGCAGACTTCACAACAGATATTGCATGACTGTACCTGCTGGGAATACTGTGCAGGCATTAACTGTTTAGGAATTACCTTGATGCCTTAATCAGATTTTGACTGGAGAACATTTGAAATAGATCCTGCCTTTTAAAAGGTGACCTTTCAAACAAAGGACATGAAGGTTTTCCTTTTTAAAGGTAGTATCTAAAATCAGACAAATACAAACGTGGAACAGGTGATACCTTTAGGCTACTATAAAAATAACAAAACATTGCTAATATTTTGGGTCATAGCCCTCAGTTAGTGGAATATATCTTATAAATCGAGCCAGAATAGTCAGGAAACACAACTGATTGGATCCAAGCTTTTCTTTCTGTTTGTGGAAGGAACTAGGTCTACAGAAACATCATATCCAAAGAAAGGTCATGGAAATAATTTTTGATCATTCTCACATTCTCACTGAGAATTTTGTTCATTCTCACATTCTCAATACCACCTCTGACACTGATCTAAAGGAAAACGCCCACACCCACACACATCCACAATTTCAAAGACATTCTTTCCAAGGAACCAAAGGGCTTCATATAGAGCAGTGGGATTTTCTCCCCACCTCATCTAGCAGAACATTGCATGAATGGAGATGTTATACAATATATCTGAATCTAACAATAGCCATACTTTTTTGTCCTTTGAAGACCCATAGAATTAGTGCTCAAGATCTTTTTACAGTATCTATGGCTGAGCTAGGCTCAAACTGAACAGTTTATTTTTAAAAAAAAAATTGGCATGATTTATATTTCATGGTTTGTGGACACCAACAGACCGTTCATCACCATCTCCAATAATTATTCTAGTGAGTTAACTTATTGGGGTTTAAGTGTCATCTGTGTATAAATATTACTTCTTTACTATGTTCTGATATTGACTTGTATTGATTTTTTTTCTCAAATTGTTCCATAAAGTTTCTGATATTGCTAGCCAAACAAGGCCTACCAAGGCTGGTTTGGGTTCACTTTTATTTCTGTGTGGCTGATTTATTAGTCATGCATACATATAGGATATGTGTCCCCTTGCTCCTGCCATTGATTCAGTACAAACATTTTTATTGCTACTGATCATAGTAGGTCATGTTCTGTCAGTATATTTCTTGTATATCTATATCTGTTGCGTGTTTTCCCCTTCTTGAATATAATTTAAATGATTTAAATCTTCTGTGTCTTGTTGCACATTGTGTAGCTTATCTTTCAGCAAAGCTCAAATGAGTGCCCTGAACTCTTTGGAGGAATAGCAGAATCAAATGTTAAGGGGATAAGAAGGGGATAAAAAATCTAAAAGGGTGGGTGAGGTAGTAACAGTGTGTGTGTAAATGAGATTCAGTCATTGATCAATATATAATCAAGGAAAAGCATGCAAATAACTATTGATGCCATCTTTCAGTGCTTAACTTGGGTCTTCCTTTTTGTTTAGTTTAATGACCAGGTCTGGTACTACCTTCGGGGCAATGAGGCAATAATGTCAGGAAGTAAAGCATAGGAAGTGGCAATTTACCCAGGTTGTCTAACCATGGCAAGTACCCATATTGTTTAGAGAGCTGCTGATAGGCACTGCTCCCTCTTCTTAAAGTAAAGTGCAGGTACTGCTGCCATTCAGCTATCACCTATTCATCATCATCTGTCCCGTACAGACGAGCCTAGCAATCTTGGACACAGCTGTCTTCTTCCCTTCCCTTCCCTTCTAGGCAAGCAAAGGAGGTAGACAAGTCTCCCATCTCAACTTAACTCAACTAGTTTTACACAGTGGGCACACTCTGGTGCACATGCTGAGAGATATATGGAGGACTCTAGAGTAGGAGTACCATGGAGGTCCACCTAATTTCCGTCTCAGCTGCCATTTGGTTTGCTCTTGGAAGGGCTCATCCTAGTAAACAAAGTCCCCTCCCCTTCAGAGTTGTCACACAGCTTGCATATCGTCCTGCCCAGGTGGGTTCTGGAGAAGATAAAACACAACAGCCAAAATGTGACCTAACATCCAGTGGCTGATCCTTCCAAGAACTGGGCAAGATAAGCCAAGGCAACAATTTTGACAACAGTGACAGCATTGTGGGTACCTTCCCAAGGAAAGTATTGGAGTAAGAGGGACAGGAAGCTCTGTGCCAGACCCTCAGGCAGGGATGGAAGCAGAAGAGCTTAGCTGCCTGGAAGCACTTGCATAAAAATACAGATGATACCTACTAGAAAGTGGGTGTTGGTTTTGCCTCTGCCTACCTTGTACTTCTCTGGCATAGTGACTCCTACACATCCCTGGTTCCTTGGACAGTGATTCATGTTTGGTACATTTTGTCTTTCCAACAGGGAACTGTGGTGTTTACCCCTTTGTGTTGAACAATTTATTCAATTGTCTATGTTGATTGGTGGTTTGTGGACCAATGAGAGAGTTTGGGGGAGAAGACTGAGGGGATTTAAGGCTCAGCCCAGCAATGAATTAGGCAGATAGGGACTGACCAAAAGACTTACATTTACTGAGAAAGTGATAAATAGGGACCTACACTTGTGGAGAGTAAGATAGATAGGGACTGACTGAGTGAATGAGAGGGAACTTGCACTGTCTGAGAGACTGATAGAATCTAAAAGAGTCAGATAGGATCTGACTGAGAGACAGTTAAGGATTAGTGGGAGAAGAGATAGGATTTTAGAACTTCTCTGAGGAAAACTAAGTGTTGAGTGTCTGAAAACTTAAGAACTGGGTGTGCAAGTGATCAGCATAGTCTGTAACATAACTTTAGTGTGTTTGAGCTGCAAACTTCATTTTGTTTGTACCTAAACACATTACCTTTATGAGTTTGATTCTACATTGTAATAAATAAACTTATTTTATCTTTATTCAATTTAAAGCAGTATGAAAGCATTAATTTACTAGATAATCTAGTTGGTGGCAGCAAAAGAAAATAATTTGAGGTGGTGCTTGTCAATAGCCTGTGAAAGGGTGGAGGCAAAGCATGGTCATGCTACAGGAACCTTGTAAGAAGGATATTTTCATCCACTAAGAGGAATGTCTACCTTATGTTTTCCTTCTCTAATCTATGTCAAAGGTTCTACTCCACATTTACAACAATGGTTTGGATTAGAGATGGACATGAAACAGAAATATAGCATTTCATTTTGTTTCATTTTAGTCTTAGTTTCATTTCATTACTAACAAAATTTTAAAAGAATTTTGTAAATGAAATAAAACAATGTTAATGTTATATGGTTCCCTTGGGTCCTAGAGGCATCCAATTTTGTGGGTAGCTTCCTTAGATTGTTCCCTGAAGCCCTCCAAATTTGGAGAGATTTGGGTTTCTGGGGGCTGAGGCATTCAACTCCAAAAAGGGTCCCCCAGCTAACTGCAAAATTGCTGCCAAGGTTTACCTTGGTTACCCTTGGTTACCAAAGCTCGGCAGCACTTTTCCAATTACTGCTGTGGGGACTTTCTTTACAGTTGAATAACTCACACCTGAACCCCAAACCTTTCCAAACTTGGGGGGGCTTACATGGAATAGCTTGAGGAAGCTCCCCTGCTATTTCTATCCCACCAGAAGCATGTGGTATCACTATTTTCAAGTACACATTTTAATATGTACTCAAAAATAGTATTCCTACATGCATCTAGCAGCATGGAAATCACAGAGGAGCTTCTTCAAGCTATTCCATGTAACCCCACTCCCAAAATTTGGAGAGGTTTAGGATTTAAGTGACCAAGTTATTCAACTGCAAAAAGGGTCCCCCCCCAGCTAATTGCAAAATTGCTGTGCAGCACATGCCAGCAATAGCTTAAACTAGCAAGGGAAAGTAATAAATTGACCTTATGTCTGGCATGGCACATGCTACACCGCACTTTTGCAATTAACTGGGGGGATCCTCTTTGCAGTTGAATATCTCACCCCCCTGAACCTCAAATATCTTCAAATTTGGGGGGCTTTCAGGGAAGAGCTTGAGGAAACTCCCCCATTTCCTTTACTGAACCAAAAACAGTGGTTCATTTTTTTGTCATGAAACATTTTCTATCATTTTGTTTCATAAGAAAACAATTTGTTGCACAATGAAATGACGAGACAGCATTTCATCTTTCATTTGGTGCCTATCTCTAGTTTGGGTACAGTATTATGTTTAATTTTATATTTAGTTTTATGCATAGTTTTAGATTTAGTTTTAGCCACATAAATGGCACAAGCTGTTAGTGTTCACCTCCACCACTGGTACAACTGCAAGGTGAAATTGAAAAATATCCTTGTTCAAGCCA
This sequence comes from Phrynocephalus versicolor, assembly GCA_023846285.1. NCBI lineage: Eukaryota > Metazoa > Chordata > Lepidosauria > Squamata > Agamidae > Phrynocephalus > Phrynocephalus versicolor. The sequence goes on from JAHTLZ010000021.1 coordinate 7,980,145, forward strand.
ACCACTGTATGGAAAACCTGGGATCTGAATGCAAGGAAGAATTTTAGCTTCTAGTTTAGGAATATGTTAACTTGTCCAAACTTTGGCTCTATTCAAACATGATATCAAACTATTTCAGTGTTTGCATTTTCATTTTGTTTTATATCAGGACACCACTCCATAAATTTATTCCTGTTGCCATGGTGCAGTAATCTGTGGAGGCACGGTAATGACTGCATTTAAAGACAGCCCACAGTATGTAGTTTTCAAACAAGAGTTTCTGATTCTGGTTTGCCAGATGATTTCAAATCACTTCTTGCATATTGAGAGAACATTCTAAGTCACATGAAAGATTCTTCAATTTTTTCCACAATATCTGAATTGAATCTGTCTCTAACTGGTTTCAAGTACCATAGGTCCTTCATTAATATGTGTCAAAATAAAAACAAGTAAGTGACAAAAAGAGTTTAGATTATCTGGTCATTTGTTTTCTGTCCTCAGCACTGCCAGGATAATGCACCAGTGTTCTTCTTTTGGCTGAAAGATAGAAGAAAGTTGTTTTTAAAAGTATCCAATTAATAAACATTAAAGAAAATATCTACAATTTTTCCAATAGCCATTCTACTGTAATGCACTGTTTCCTCTCTCCTTCAGGGTGCATATTTGTCCCATACCAATTCATTACTGGCAGGAGAGAGTTGTGTATACTTTTTGTATCTCTGTTCAGATACCACCTTTGGTAATAGAGATGGGCATGAAATGAACTTTTTTTAGTTTCCATTATTCGTTATTTTTTTCATTATGTAATGAAATGAATAACGAACATTGTGATGATATTGGAACAAACCGAACAGAACTACGGGAATTAGGTTTGTTATATTTCGTTTTTTGTTAATGGCGACACACAATGAAATGAGGTGTTTTAAATGTTAAAAAATGCCCTGGACATCCATAAAAACACAGTGACAATTTTTTATACTGTCTGTCTGATAATACCTACCGGGGGAGTTGGGGTCCTTAAAACGTTTGTTTTTATCTTCTCCCATCATGATGTATTTTTCTTTTCCCTTAAGGATGACAAAATGGATGTTGCCAGCCACAAAATGGAGGCAAGCCATGTGATGGGATCATGTAAATTCTTGGACAACTTCAACCAATAGCATGCCCAGGTAGCAGACTGGGCAGGTCTGGCAGCCACAGAGGGCATAAAAAGTTCTGGCAGCCCCCCTAACTCCCTAACTCCCACCCTAACTCCCACTGGAGACTGCAACTCCTCCTTGCAGTCTCCAGTGGGAGTTAGAATGGGATTGCTGTCTCTGCGACTCATTATTTTCACTTTAGGCCAGCCAGGCAGATGTGTGTCTCTGTGTTCCTGCTGGCTGCAGCCTGGCTCTTAGGGGTGAGAAAGAAGAGATTTCTCTCTAGCTTCAGTCCTGCAGCCTCCCTGTGTGCGTGTGTGCATACCTCTCGGTGAGTACCCTCCCCTGCCCCACAGTGCAGTCACTCTGCGGCTGCCTTGCACCCTGGGCAATGCCCGCCGCTGCCTTTGCAGCCTCCCTGCGTACCTAGTCTATACTGTGTCTCTGCCAGCATCCATTCTTTTAGTGTTTTCCCTCTAGTCTGGGGCTTTGGGGGATGCCCGCACACGGAAATGCTTTAAAAATCGTGCAAAAAGTGGGTAAAAATGAAAAATGAAAAACAAATAAACGAAAACAATTTTTTTTCAAAAATTCACAAAAAATGAAAACAAACCGAAACGGACCCCTCAACAAAAAACAAAACACCAAAATGCCATTTTTTCGATTCGTGCCCATCTCTACTTGGTAAGTTCAAGATGCATGGGATCAGTTATTTGCAGTCTCCCAGAGAACCACACTCACTGCTAGTAAGTATATCAAGGAAGGAAGGACATGGAAGCAGGATGCTGTTTCCCTTCATATGTTGGGAATGTAGCTGTAGCATGCATTTAATAAAAGAACATCTATTTTGAAAGACTGATTATTTCCCTTGTATTTACTTCCAAGATAGTGCTAAAAAGGGACCAGTATATATAAAGTTTGCTTGCATCTCACATAGCAGTAAAATAGAAGACTTCCATGCAGCTTACTTTGAAGCGCAGATCCAAATAAGAATGGATAAATTTACTAGCTTCCCATTCTCTAATACTCCATTAAACAAAACAAAAACAAAACAGAAAAAAATAAAGATATTTCCCATTAATGAAGAAAGGTGTGAAGTTGGTAAATTCTTTAAAGGTAATAACAGACTTAACAAAACTCTCACCTATTGACATCAGTCAGATCAATACCAATTACTAGTATGGGCACAATTATCCCACACCTGTGTGCCACGGAGCTGTTAAAATTCAAAACCTTTTGGGGAATGCGAGAACTCCAGATTGAACTCTAATTCAGTACCAAACATTGACTGAATGTTATTTTTTTTTTACTTCCGCCCATATTTGATTCCATCACCACCACCAAATTACAGGGTCTTTTCATAACATTTCTGAACATATTTATACATTTTGGAAAGATATTTCACAAGTGGAATAAAAGTCCCATTCATCCAGCTGATAACAGTGGACTGCTAACTTCAAGGTCTCTGCAAATAGTTCTTCCTTTTGAAATCTTTTGAGTTAAATGAGACATTTGTTTTTTAAAAAAGGCCTGTCCTCTACAGCCTTTCAAATAACTGACTTAACTTTGGGAATTGGTGGCTGACTTTTCCTTTTCTCTTATTTCCTGCTCATTCCTTTTTCCATTTATGTCATGTCTTTCAGTCTGTAAGCCTACAGGCGAGAGCGGTCTTTCTTATTGACCATATGTAAGTTACTATTTCAATAGTTAAAAATAGATGCAGGGAAATAGAAAGCCTCACTGGAGTAAACAGAGGCAAAATGTGCAGTGGGAAAAGGGATGGAAACTACAGAGCCAAAAAAAGTTAGAACACAAAGCAGGCTCCAGTCCCTGAAACAAAAAGGATCTGATAATTTTAATCAGAATTGGAATGTGAGAATTGGACTGATGGCCAGGTCATGCAAATAGACAGGTCACTTGAAGTCTTCAGCTGTTATTTTGCAGAGCACTAATTGTTACTGGACCAATATTTGCAGATGGCAATTACTATTTCAACTGGTGGATTAATAAAAATTGGGATTCTTCCGTCAACATTACTCAAATCTTCCTCAGCTCAGTCAGCAGTTTCCTGCAAGCAGACAATAATTACATCTGAAAGTAGGTCATTGTGCTGCTATTGTATGCACAAAAGAAAGAAATTACAGAAATGGGTACAAATCCAGATGCATTATGTTTCTGCATACCTAAGGGAAATCTTAGTCACTGGTGCATATACTTAAAATACAATTGCCATGTGTTGATTTAAAATAATGATGGATAGCTTTAGCCTCAGTAGCTTTAATTTCACATTGTGCTTGGAACAATTCTTTCCCTATCCATGGTATTGATGTCCTTGAGCTGACAAAGAGTAGAAAATTTACCATGACCAAATTGCTATGTAACAACCCAGGCCGATAAACTACCCACTGGTGGAAAACAATTGGGCAGTGCCTAACCCAAATCAAGTACACCCTTTAGAACATAAGAAGAGCCATGCTGGATCAGGCCAAAGGCCCATCTAGTCCAGCTTCCTGTATCTCACAGCGGCCCCACCAGATGCA
>JAHTLZ010000021.1:7983842-8006622 GCA_023846285.1 Phrynocephalus versicolor
TTTGCCTCCCTTATCATCTTCTTACATTTCTTTTGCCAGAGTTTGTGTTCCTTTTTATTTTCCTCATTTGGGGAGGATTTCCATTTACTGAAGGACCTCTCCTTGTGCTTTAGAGCCTCTCTAACTCCACTTGTTAACCATGCCGGTGTCCTCTTGGACTTAAATGAGCTCTTCTTTCTTTGTGGTATGCACTTGTGCTGGGCCTCTATTATTGTTGTTTTAAACAGGCTCCATGCACTCTGAAGAGATTGGATTCTTCTAACCTTCCCCTTCAGTTTCTCTCTAACTAGTTTCCTCATCTGAGGGAAGTTTGCCCTTCGAAAATCAAGGGTTTTTATGTCTGATTTGGTTGACACTCTTCCTCCAACATGCACGGCAAAGGTAATTGCAGCATGGTCACTGTTCCCCAGAGGCTCAGTGACATTCACACCCCTGACCAGGTCCTGAGTATCACACAATATTAGATCCAGAGTTGCCTGTTCTCGGGTGGGCTCCGTGACAAGTTGCTCTAAGGCACAGTCATTCAGCAAGTCGAGAAACCCAGTTTCTCTTTCTTGCCCGGAGCTCGCATTGGCCCAGTCAATGTGGGGATAATTGAAGTCCCCCATGATTACTATCCTATCCCTCTTAGCCACCTCCATGATTTCTCTCCTCATTTCAAGGTCCCCCTCAAGGTTTTGATCTGGTGGATGATAGAATACTCCAAGGATCACATCACTCCTTGGACCTGGTAGTTTAACCCACAGTGATTCTATGGTGGAGTCAGACCCTCTGTCAATCTCCATTCTGCTGGATTTCACCCCTTCTTTGACATAGATGGCCACTCCTCCTCCAACCCGCCCCTCTCTATCTCTTCTATAGAGTTTATAGCCTGGGATTGCTGTATCCCACTGGTTCTCCGCATTCCACCAGGTTTCTGTTATGGCTATTATATCAATGTTATCCCTAGCTGCCAAATGTTCAAGTTCTCCCATCTTTGCTCAGAGGCTTCGAGCATTGGCGTAGAAGCACCTGTACAGTGGGTCCCGCAACAACAGCTGCTGCCTTGTTCTATTCGCCCCACAGCTTTTATTTTCAGTAGATGAACTGTCACATTCCGTTATTCTCCCGGTGCTAATACCTATACCTGCTATGTCTTCTCTATGTGATTCTCTACCCTCTCCAACCTCATTCCCTGAGGATGAGGTGTTCCAAACCGGATGCCACTCAGCTCCTGTCGGCTTTCCCCCAGTTATCAGTTTAAAAGCTGCTCTGCTGCCTTTTTGAGGTTGAGTGCCAGCAATCTGGTCCCATCATGATTCAAGTGCAACCCATCCCTCCTGAACAGGTTTGGCTTGTCCCAAAATGTTCTCCAGTTCCTGACAAATCTAAAGCCCTCCTCTCGACACCATCGCCTAATCCACGCATTGAGGCTTCTGAGTTCTGCCTGCCTGGCGGGTCCTGCACGAGGAACAGGTATCACTTCTGAAAATGCTACCTTGGAAGCCCGGGACTTCAACCTTCTACCTAGCAACCTGAATTTGGCTTCCAAGACTGACCGCTTGGCCTTCCCGACATCATTGGTACCGATGTGTACCATGACCACTGGCTCCTCCCCAGTTCTCTCTAACAAGCTATCTATATTTCTGGTGATGTCTGCAACCTTTGCACCCGGCAGGCAAGTGACCATACGGTTATCATGCTCCTCACAAATCCATCCCTCTGTATTTCTAATTATAGAATCCCCTAGTACAATGAGCTTCTCTCCTGCAGCCTGGTCATCAACATATACCTGATCTTGTATCTCATCAATGGTGATGAGGGAGAGACTTTAGCATCTTTTGGAGGATTCATAGCAAGGTAGATAAATGTGACACAATTAAAGAAAACCCACCTGGATAGAGAAGGGTACGACCCGCTTTGTCCCAGTTTGTCCCAGTTTGTAAAGGCAGCAACGCAGGAGCCGCCGCTCCCCTCCTCCACCTTCCCTAACTCAATAAGCCACTCACCAGACTCATCAAACTAGCTTCCTGAACCTCTTCAACAGATCTTCCAATCCTGACAACAGTTCATGTTACTGTGCCCCACCCTCTTGGCCAAATTATCTCAGAAACAAAAGGGTGGGGCAGAGAAGTCTGTGCTATCGCTCATGACTGAGAGATTAGCAAAGGAGGTGGGAAAAAAGGAATCAAGCTTGGCTTGGTGAGTGGCTGATTGGCTGAGAAGGTGAGAGAGGATTTCAGCAGCACCACTGCTGTCACCTTTATGAAGTGGCATGAACCAGTTCATGACCCTCTCTTTTTCTGAATGGTTCATTTCTCTAAATCTTACTGACAACCCCACTGGTGGAAATGCATGCACAAATCTGTACATGTTCACAACCCCAAGTGTGCGTAAAGAGGATAGGGATCAAAACATATAGCAGAATATAATTATGCAACTTCTGTGTAGACCCACTAGACCCAGTTTGAGCACCATGAGTAATTTGATTAAAACTGGAATGTAATAAGATAAAGATAGCCTTTCCATATAAAGAAAAGAACAAAACATATGTGTGGTGTCCTGTTCATTCAGAGTAACGATACTTTCATTTTTCTTGCAAAACTTTACTGCCCTGCTCATCAGTAAAGTCAGCAGCAGAAGAGCAATAACACATTGTGTTTTTCTAGTGCTTTGGCAAAAATTTTGACTGTTGTCAAACAGTTTGATATTAAAGACATTCCCTTTGAAAGCAAGAGGGAATTTTCAGGACATATTTCAGAGGAATTATCATGGGTGAGAATTCTTATGCTTGTCTTACTTCAAAGGGGAGTGTTGTCTGTTTGTGTGTTGGGGGGAGGTGTCTGTCTTGTGTACATGTATCGATAAGAGTGTGCCAGTAAGGAAGGCAGCGAGTCAAGGCAGCAGCCAGAAAATATGGGAGAAGCTCTCTGTGTGAGAAAGATAGGCAGAAGGTATTCCCAGTACTATAATTTGCCCCCCACTGCCCCTTCAAGCTTAATGAGAGAAGAAGCTACTGTTTTCAACAGTTTATAGAGTCAAACAGTATGCCAGCATCTAGACTTAACTGGGCTGGGGAAATGTGGGAGGGAACACTGGCAGTCTGACCTGGCTTCTGCTTATCTTCTCTCTCCTCTAGGAGAACTTGAGAAGACTCTCCAGGTCTCTCTCTCTTGCACCACCTGTCTTCCTTCACTCTCTGTGCAGGAGAGAGGACACAATCTCCAGCAAACACATTTTGCAGCTGATCTCAGGTCTCAAGCATTTTATATCTCCTTATTTCCATTTATTTCTTCCTCCCTCCCCCCACTCCTTTTGCTCTTGGCTCTAGCTTCCTTTACTCCTTTTAATTGGCTAATAGGGGAAGTAAGGACATTCTTTATTGGTGATCCAGGAAAAGAAGGAAGGAGGTGACCTTCCCAGGGTGCTTGTTTATCAGTCCAGGAAGCCTCAACATTTGTTTAGTTCACTCCATCTCACCTGCTTGTCAACAGCTCTCAGAGCACCAAAGATGCCTGAAGCAGTGGTCAAAAAGGGGAGGATAAATGGAAGATATGCTTTCTGTGGGCATTACTTTGCAGTTGTATGCATGAGTCCGCCCCCTTCAATCCACATAAGCAGCTATTCTGGGAAGCAAATCTAGACTGGAAAAGTGCAAAAAGCATTTCCCAACATACTGCTGGGATTGCTACTTACTTGAAAATTGTCTCTGTTTATCAATTGCTGCAGTTTTCCCCATCTTTCATCTATTTCCATTCCCATCTTTTCTCCAACTACCTGTGCTGAGATCTTGCAACTTCCAGTCTGTCTTTCAAACCACTATGTGCATTTCTTTTCAGATGGAATAGATGAACTTGGGAGTTCAATGCCAGGTCAAATTCTGCAAGTGCTGCAGAATATGACATTTATTTTAAAGGCAAATTGCCTCACAAATGGGTGGGTGGTCTCTATTACTTAGGACATGACATTCCTAGAACGTTTCCTGTTAGTCATTGTAATTAGATCATGGGCACCATTTTGGGCCAGTTCAACTGTACATTTTTGATATGACATTGACAACATGGCTGTTGAAAAAGTGGTAAATAAGTTGTCCTCTAGGTTGCACAGGTTTATATGACTAGTTAGAGAATACATATTATGTTGTTTATGATGTAACATTTTAGTATGTTTGACCATTTATTTATTTATTTATTTATTTATTTATTTATTTTACTCATTGACTGCACAGACTTTTCCCAAAGGGAACTCGGGGTGGTGAACAAGGGCAAATGAACAAACAAGTAAGTCAATATACAACATAAGTCATATGAACAAACAAACAAACTTAATATACAATATTTATTTATGGAAATATCTTTTAGTAGTGCATTTTACACTTGGGATCTTTGTTTTATAATCTGCATTTATACTCATTTACTGTATTTTTTGCCCCATAAGATGCACTGGGCTATAGGATGCACCTGTTGTTTTAAGGTATTATGTGTGAAAAAAATATATTCACGCATACATGCAGCTCCAGCTTTAGTTTACTCTCCAGCCATGATGCTCTTGGGAGGCCCAGAGCATCATGGCTGGACAGTAAAATGGGAAGACAACCCCCCCCCCAGGTCTCCATGCTGGGAAGCCTCTCGCCATTGCAGAGGCCTCCAAACCTGGTGCAGGTCCCTAGCTCCAGCTTCAGCCAAAACAGAGACTTCCCCTCCCAGCTATTTTTTTAAAAAATTACTTTGCATGATTGATTTGTTCTGTAGAATAGGAGGAGGAGATCATTCAGCCCAATTGAAGACCATAGAGATAAGAAATGGGCTAGAGAGTAGCCACCCACCAAGAGGACCATAGAGATGCAGCTGTTATCTGCAGTGGGGCAGACCTGGCCTCTAGTGGGAGGGAATTCCAGAGTCTGTGCGCAGCATCTGAGAAGGCCTGTTCATGGGTTTCCATGCAATGTACCTGTGAGGGTGGCAGGATGAAGAGAAAGTCCTCTCCTGATTACCTTAAAACCCGAGTTGGTTCATATGGTAAGATTCCATCTTTGAGGTAGTTGGGGCTGGGTCCTATAGTTGAATTCAGGCTGGGGAGTCCTATTTCTGCTGCAGTTTTTGAGACAGATCACTTGGTAGAGTATTTCAAATGGCTGCATTTTCAAACTCCATATAAGAAATAAACAATCAATGCTCAAAGTAATGAAGGGGAAAAAATCAGAGATACAAACTTTCCCCCAGGTGCACCAGCTGCTTCACAATATAATTGCACTTAAAAAGAGCACAAAGGGCAGAGGATGGAAGACAAAATAGCTTGACTCTTCATTCATCCCCAGCCCCTTGCTTCCCTCAATAACCTTTCTTTGCCGCTGTATTGATTTTTTTTTCTTATTCTTTTTCTCAAGCATATAATTTCTCTCCTTAAGCCACTAGCTAGAGCTAAGAGCATGGGGAGACCTTTTCTTTCCTATGAAATTCCTTCCAGATGAGTGCTTGCATAATAGAGGTAAGCTGCAAAAGTCATTGGAACATGCTTTAGAAGCAATGGTTGTGTAGAACATTGATTGTTTGGGTGTTTAACCCTACTTAAGGAGCCAAGAAGCCAATTTTGTCCCTTTCTTAATGGGAGAGCTTGGCTGGAGCAGAATGAACTTTATAATGTACAATGCAAAATAGGTAGATGGCATATTAAAGTATAGCTTTGATTTTGCCAAAAGGGCTTTTTCAATTGGTATTTTCCAGTACTGCTCTGCATTCTTCTGTTTTATGTAGAAACTCCCTCACCCCACCACACATTTTAAGGCCCTTTTCCAGTGATGTGATAACTTCATTTTTGCTGCAAGACTAGCCTGAAATATCATGCATATTAAGACTAGAAAATCCTTGGCCCATCAGATTTTTGATCTTTTCATTGTGGGGAGGGACTGTGGCAGTTTCTGCGACATCTCTAGATTGATGCCCACATATGCCAATACCTTTTACATTTTGTGAGGTTGGTTTTTTAAAAAAAAAAAAACTGGTAATGTGAGAGAGGTAGAGATCGGCATGGACCTCAGTTTGAAGGTCCGTACAGATTCATTCACTCAGTAGCTGCAAGTTCTATTTCCCTACGTTCCCCGGCTTGATCCCTCACTCACCAGCTCCTGCACACTCCGCTCCTTTTTCTCTTCAGATCAGTCTCCACCAGGAGAGATAAACCTGTATTCCTGCTGGGACTGGCCAAACTGCTGAAGAGAATGAAGAGAAGTACATGAGCCAACAGTTCACTGTGTCATTGGTGGGTGAGGCTGAGGAAGGGAATGCACAGCACCTATGGTGCCTTGTGAATGAACTGGCATGAACCTTCAAACTGGGTTCATGCCCATATCAAGGCAAAAGTAATGCCAGTGTCTCTCCCCATCTCCACCCCAAGACTAAAATGGCTTCCTATCTAAAAGCCTATGGTATCAAAACTGGTGTGCAAGGGATGGGGTACTTGTGACTTTCCACTTGTTGTTGAGTAGGCATTTCCATCACTTAAAACCATAGAAAAGGATTGTGGGGTTGGCAGTGATTGCAGGTCCACATATCTGCCTATCTTTGCTCTGACAGAAAAGGGATTGTTCTGAGACTTCAAGATACATTGGGCCTTTTCACACGACCCCTAAGATCCACTGGCCACTTAAATTTGGACCAGAGATCTTGGGGGTTCATTGCTCTTCCTGCGTCCCCACCCCTCCGCACTTCCTTGCTCCTGTCTGCATGAGGGGAGGGAGAAAAAAAAGGAAGAAAAGAACATGGCTCACCTCCGTTCCACCCTCTTGCTCTTGCCCCAGCAGCATTCCATTCTCTTAAGTAGCTCTTAAAGGGGTGGGAGGCAAAAAAAAACCCCAAACAGAAGCGAGGAGAGCCAGGCACTCACCAGATTACATTCGGATCTGGGGATTTTCACCCTCCAAGAGCAGGTACGTGAAAAGTGTGCTGGGACGCACTTAGGTGGGCATGGTCACACTTAATTTCCTGCAAACTCCGGAGCTGGTGGGGAAACAATTGTAAGCTCCGGAGCTGGCAGCCATTTGCGGCAGAGTTTATGGGTTGTGTATAAATACCCATTGTTACTTGGAGTCATATCTCTTTTAGTTAGAAGTACCAACTGGGCTAACTGTATCTAAGGCAAGTTCCTTAATATTTCTGCTATGTGATATATGCTTCCTAGGATAGAGGCACAATGAAAGAGCACTTAGTTTCATGAAGCATCAGACCACTTTCATTCAGTGCCTCCATTCACTTCCCATTTTGGCTCACTGCATTTCTCAGTAGCTAGATGGTGTAAATGTTTAATGTCCAAGTGCACAGGGGCATTTGAAATATAATAAAAATAGTGGAATATGCTGATGAAATATTAATTGTCACTGGGCACCTTTGTCCAGGGTGAGTCTCTATAAATTAGCATGTTGCATAGAAAATGACTCGATACACTTTTGTACTATAAGTAATTATGAATGATTAAAGTGGATGGGAATGCAATTAATGAAGGTTAAATAGAATTCATATATTTCCCTTTCAGTGTTCTCACATGCACATGAAGTGCTAATTACCTATCCTTTCCTTTGAGTCCTTTTATAGCCTATCTGTGCTGCCTCAGTCCTAGTTCTTGGGTTTATATACATTTCATTGGCATCGTGGGAGATTTCATTCTCTGTGAATTGTCACAGTCTGTAATGACTAAAGTCAAGACTAAGTAGACATATTGTGTAACACAGGCTTCCAGTACACTCACCAACAACATTCCTTAGGCTATACTAGAAAGAAGAATTATTATTCCAAAATTACTCATTCTTGACAAAACAGACTGTCCAGCACAAGAATAAGTGGGAATTGGTTTTCTTTGCCAAGGTTTCTGCAATTTGTACACAATTCATTTGCACAACTCTTTGTGCTAGTATTTGTGAAGCAAAGTGTACAAACACAGCAAGTAAAAGACTGGCTGATCAATGAAAAAGATGCAGACAACTCATTTTATTCCTAGATGCCCATACAAAGCAACGTCTACTGTGGTTTGACACAAATCAATCTCACAAATGTGAATATTTTCAAGAGCATGAACAAGTATTTTGCCATATTCCAATGAGGAGAAAAAAATCCATGTCCATATATGTGTACACAAGAAAAAGAACTGGCTAGTTATTGGTTTTGGTGGTTTACATTTCCATAATATTTGGACATGCCCTCTCAGCTGTGTCATCTAGAGTTTTCCTGCATACTACATCATACTATAGTGGAATTTGTCTTCCAATATACTAGGCTGCCTTGGTTGAACCGAAGGATAAAGTTGCATAGCTGAAGGAATCAGGATGATGAAGAAATTTGTCTGGGCCACATTTTAATGTGAACAGATCTAATTCATACCTCTTTAACTTAGCACACAGAAAAGGAATGTTATGTGCTGTTCAATTATTTCTAAGGATTCTAGGAATTAATGACCTCCCAAAGATCCTATTGTTAGCAGACCTACTCAGGACCTGCACATTAAAGATTATGATTCCTTCAGTGGGTCACTCCATGTCACATTTGGTCTTGCTCTTTTACTACAACCTTATGCTTTTCCTGACATTAATCTAGCAAATATTGTCCACTCATGACAGGTACTGAGTTAAGATAGCCTCTGTTTGGTTGTTTAGTTTATTTCTAGTGGGCGTTTAGAGCTGATTTTATCTAGAACCCATCCATGTTTATTTCTTGTATTATAGTATACATCAGGCATGTCCAAACTTTGGCCCTCGTGATGTTTTGGGACACAACTCCCAGAATCCCAAGCCTGTATTTCCAATGGCAAAGGACTGTGGGAGTTGTGGTCCAAAACATCTGGAGGGCCAACGTTTGGACATGCCTGGTATACATGGTATGTATACAGTGGTCCTCCAATACCACAATTTTTTCTTCCTCTCACCTTTCTTCATTTTACAGCTTTACATGATACATGGTAAGTGGGAATGACATACCATGAATGATCTTTGCTTTGGGCTACTGGAACACATTTTTATACACAGGATCTTTTTCAGTTCCTTCTGAGCTGCCCTTCTGAGTTTTAGTCGTCCTCTCTGATTTCTTGCTTGCAGTCTTCATTTGGACTTATGATTGAACCAAGATGTGTGTGAGAATTTCAACAATTTAAGCATCTTCATTTTCAATATTAAAATTATGTAATTATTTTGCAATCATTGTTTTGCCTTCTTAATGTTCAGCTGTAATACTATTTCATTTTCTTGCTTATCTTCCACCCAGAGTCATTTCATGGTGTTCTTCTTTCGAACCAGTAATAGGTTCATCTGAATATTTGACTATTGATGTTTCTTCCACCAATTTTTGTTCCTTCTTCATCTGAATTTAATCTTTATGTTTTGTTCTGGATATAGATTGAACAGGTGGGAAGATAAAAATTAATTTTCATCTGCACTGTTGCCAATAGGAAATCATTCTGCTGCTTTTCTATATATCATTTTACAAGCAATGCCTTGTCCAGAACATGCTGTGGACAAGATGTTGCTGATAGACTATATAGAAAATGTATCAATATAATCAAATGGTGTGGCATACCCATTTCTTTTATATCAGCATATAGCTTTTTTGTGTACATATAGCTTGTCAGTCAAAGGTGTCCATGAAGAAAATAAAGCATAAAGTTTTCTATTGAAATTCTTTGGTACACTCTATTAGCCAATATAGATTTGTAATATTATTAATTGTGATTTTTGCTTTTCTGAATCTAGTTTGAACATCTTGCATTTCATGATCTATATATATGGCAAGTTTTTACTGTAAAATATTGAACAGGACCTTACTTTCATGCAAAACAAATGTCATGGTTCAAATGAAAGTTCAGACTTTGGCATCTCCTTGGTGTGTTGTTGGCATATAAATCTGTTTCTACTTTATTGTCCATTGTTTTCCCATATTCGTTACCATATTGTTGTAAGGAGAGCCACTATTTCATCTAAGTCATTTTTTTTAGTAAAATACTTTGTAATTGAAAACAACTTTCTCAAGTCCACTTTATTTTTCTCATACCATGTCCTGCAATATTTAAACATTTATTTTTTGATTGATGATTTTGGGTGTGCCTTGACCCTGTCATGTCTTGTATTCCAGTTACATGCAATGTGCTTTATGAGACTTTTATTTTGTATCTACAGGTATGTGCAAGATAATGTGTACCTTCTGGCATTTATTATGGAATATTGCATATGTAAATTTATACTCTAGAAAACATGTCTATGGGCTGGAGGGAATATATGAAAGCTGTAAGAAGACTACAATGGTTGTGTAGTTATGGATATGGTTTATGACTGGTAATTTCCCCTCTGAAATAAATGAAGGCTGTGCTGCTTTTCTTTTTGGCAACATTTATTATGGCCATTATTCAATGGCATTGCAGTTCTATCTCCAAATCCTGCCACCTTTTGAATGCTTGATTTCTCTACTTGTATGTTTCACTTGAATAGCCAATGTACAGTTAAAATTATGGGGTGAAAATCAACCTCTGGTTTTGGGAGATATATCTCAATAACATCCTAGAACATGTCGGTCAGCTCTAGCATCTCTGATGGATGATATCTCAACCATACAATCCTCCACATGTCTTAAGATCTTCCAGGTAGGCCCCCTTCTCAGTCCAGTCATTTTAAAGTCATGTGACCTTTTCACAGGTTATGAGATAATCTCACATATGGCCCCATCTGTACTATCCTTATGGGGAAACATGATTTCAAATAGGACAATAGGCTTTCCATACCTAGTTTTAACACAAGTTACTTGTCCTATGTTTACTGCTTTTACGTTTCCTTTAAAAACTATTTTAGATTATTTTTGTAGTTTTTAGAAGAGTATTTCAATATTTTGTTTACTTGTTTTCATTTGTTTGCTTATTTTGTCTTAAATTTCTTTTCATTTTAAACTATGTATGAGCCACCTTAAGTCTTTCTACCAGGAGAAAGGGAGTACGAATATGTAATCAATCCATCAATCAATCAACTAACCAATTTCTCTGGGAAAACTTTGAACAACGCATCACCTATGGAGGACCTGCATCTTCTTCTTCTATGTGAATGGATGATCCAGCAACTTGGCTTCAACTTAATCTGCTGACTAGTGAGTTTGAGATGTAATGTTTTGGATGACCATTTGCAATTGCTTATACTTCAGCTTGTGAGGGAAAAACCCACCTTAAATTCTTTGGTATGATTTAACTAATTCTTTCTCAAGACTGATATCCATGTGTTTCTATATTTCAAAACTGATGGTAAATCTTCAGAACAATCCTTTGGTTTAAAAAAAAATGTTCTGCTGAAGTAAAACATGTCCCAAAGGCAAATAAGAAAAATAGTTCAGGATACAGATTACTGAATCATACTCAACACCAGGGCACATAGAGACACCTTCTCCAAGCCTAGATAGTGCCTGGGCCACCATAAGACATTTTGGTTTGAGACAATTATCCTGTGACGAACCCTTCACCTCAAGTGAGAAAAGGAAACCCATGAGCTTCAAACTTTCTGAGCTGTTTTTAAAAAGGATGAACAATGAACCAATTAATTTTTTATAACGTTCGTGCCTGGGAGGAGGGGAAACTAACCCCTATCTCTGCCACCTAGCTGACCCCCTTCCACTACCCACATCATCTCCCTACCTTGTGCTGTCACCTCTCCTCCTTCCTCTCTGCCCCATGGCACAGTGGCTAAATGCCCGTACTGCAGGTAAAACTGTGCTCATGACTTCGGGTTCAATCCCAGATAGCAGGCTCCTGGTTGACTCAGGCTTCCATCCTTCTGAGGTAGGTAAAATGAGTACCCAGCTTGCTGGGGGGTGGGGTGGGGAATGTGTAGTCTGCATACTGTATTTAAAACTGTAAAACCACCCAGAGACTACTTGAAGTGGTATGGGGTGGTATATAAGCAGAACACTTTGCTTTTGCATATGGCACACCTGTCAGCTGAGAGGTGTGCACATACACAAAAATGACTGGCTTCCAGGAGCTAATTCAGCTATCTTTGCAGACACACATGCTCTGGACATGTGTTGGAATCTCACTTAATGAATGTGATTAGTTGGGACCTAAACACATGGACAGAAGACAGCATCCGGGCTCCTGGAAGGCCACACTGCCGGGATGATGATAGAGGTTGTGGGAATGAGGCAGAGGAAAAACTGAACCACAGAGCTAAAAATCACTTAAAAGGAAACAATATCACTTGTGTTTCACAATGCCCTTGGACAAAGTAAAAGGATACAAATGCAGACACAGATTGGAACACCTATCAGATTACTTATGTCCCTATTAACAGACTGGTTTTTAATTAGTTGGGGAGAATGGGTTTCCTTTTCCTAGGCCCAGCATTACTGAAATTGTGACAATAGTTCATTTTTCTCCTAGCTCCAATGGAATGCCTCAAATCCCACAAACACTCGCCTTTGAATAAATTGCCATCAACACAATAACTTATGACCTTTTCTATAAGCAAGAAACTGAAACAACATTATAGAGATTAATGGGGAAAAAGCATAGCCACTCTTTTGTCTTCAATTTATCTATCAGTTATTCAAGTTAATTGAATCCTTTATTTCTAATAGAGACTTAACTTGCATTTGTGTGCATTCATTTAAGATGAAACCCCACTAAGCTCAGTAGTGTCTGAGTAGACACAGGTTTGTATTTTACCTTTTGAAACAAGGGCACAACAAATCTTATCAACTCTGGTCAATGCAGCATATTTCTGGGAGGTGCATCGCAACAACATATGGGGGGCTGCATTCTGCCCTCCCTACTTTTGGATTATGTTCCTGCTTGCAGCAAAAGCCAACTTAATCACTTAGATGTTGCTAATCAAATTTTAATTTGTATTCCTTATAAAAAGTCTGGCCAACATTTTTAGGAGAACATGGAAAAGCGAGAAGTAAAGTTACCTATAATATCTGGATAGAATTTCTTAATTTGCCTCCATTTACTTAATGCACTTTTTGAGTTACGCTTCAAGAAAACTGGTGCTATTTCCCAAATAGAGAAAGATGACAAAAGAACATGTAGGTAGCAGTAGCATATCTAGTTCCTGCACAAGGGACATTATTGTATGAAAAACCCATTAGGGTTGTTTTCAGTATTTCCTTTCTTGGAGATGATGGAAGATATAGTGTTCCCTGTTTTAGAAGTGCTACCTAGAAGTAGAAAGGATTTTTTTTTTTAAAAAATGCAGTATCCATTGCATGAGACCTTCTATTAACTTCAAAGCATGAATCCAATATGGCAAATAGCTCGTTAAAATAAAAATGTCAAGCTTAAAAAAGAATTCAGAAGGACTGTGAAACATACACTACTTTTTTAAAAATACCATGACATTGCTAGCTCATTAAAGAGAGTCTAGAAATATTAACCATCAATGGGAACTCCAAATGAGTTAAGCAGAAGTAGCATTTTGATTTAGCTAGTAGATACAAAGTTTTAAATACCACCCCTTTCCCCCTAATATTTTCACTAATGAACAAAAGGGAAGACTTATTAACTGTAGCTTAGTTCCTGAACGTATCTTTGTATAATAGGCTATTTTCATATTAAAAGCATGGCTGCAAGGCTATCAAAACATAAGTTGAGAAAAGACAATTCTCTGCAATTGGACTCTCAGTTTTTTTGGCTCAGTGGGTGTTGCTCTTTGGGAAGGGTCTTGAGGGGTCACAGCCCACCAGAGCTAAAGGTCATGGATGCATCAGAGTCACACAAAATAATAATAATCAGGCTTGGTTGTAAAAGACAGCAGTGTCCCCCAGTGTAAAAACGTTCAGGCCTCCATAAGAATTGTATACTATCAATTCATTTCTGACTTACGGTAACACTTTTCAGGGTTTTCTAGGTTAAGAACACTCAGGCTTATTATTCCCTTCTTTTGTGGGCATTCTGAGACTATACAAAGCACTGTTCAATCCAGGATTAACCATCACTGTGGCCTCTATCCCATCCGCTTCTTACTTCAAGATAAACCACTTCCAAAAACTGTGCCCCCACAAGAAGCTGGCTTTTAAAAAATGTGACCATGCTCCTTTTAGCGAGTTTTCGAAGTACTAGCTCTGGAGGTGGGAATAATTTGTCTCAGTTCGGATGCGGCTTTTTAGCTGAAGCAAACGTCAGTGGGGACTCTAAAATCTGCTTACACCAATTAGCTCATTGTTCACCATAACCTGCAAGGGCAAACAAAACCTGAGGAAGAGAGGCAGATTTCCCTTGATACCCACCCTGGTCCTTTTCTCTCTCCCCCTCCCACCTCTCACACTCCCTTCCCAGTGACTTTGATGTGGCTTCCGGTCATGGGGACACAACAGAGGTGGTTTAAAAAAACACCATTTGTGAGTACACAGAAACCACCTTCAATACCAGGTGACTATTGCTGCAGCAAAACCACTTTTAAGCCACTTCTTCTGGCCATGGGATAGTGTAAGAGCTTCCCAAACTGCAAACTACTTCTCAGTTCCATGTCAACAACAGTTTCCTGGGCTGCAAAGCAAAACTTCATTTTCATGTGAAATCATCCAAAGTGCAAGCAGGAGTAAAGCATTTCTATGTTTTAGTGTTCCTCTTAAATCTTTAGTCACGGACTAAGGATAAGGACACAAAAGACTTGCACATGCGAAACCTGTACCAATTGTAACCCGCTATTGAGAAAGAAAAACATCCTTAATAAGACAGAGAATGCTGAGTGAAGTCCCGGAATGAGGGACTTCCTACTATATAACTTTATATAGGCCAGGCCTGTCCAACAGGTAGACCGGGAGCTACCAGTAGCCCACAAAGGGTTCAAAAGTAGCCTGCCAGCCATCAATAAAAATGTGAGGGGATAAGTTCTCTACCTCTGGGCAAGCAGAAGGGGCAATCTGCGCAAGCATGCATATGCCTCCCTTGCACCGGTCCACACCGGCTCGAGCAGGTGTAAGGGAAGCATGTGCATGGTCAGCCTTACCATAGGAATGCATTGAAATATGTTCCCTCCAGAAAGGATTAATTGATTTTCAATGCGTTCCTATGGGAAACTGCTGCTCTAATTACATTTTTTTTTTTTACTTATAAGCATAAGCTCGGAACAGATAAAATTCATAAGTAGAGGTTTGTAGTGTAGTAGCCCTCAGGCACTTTCGTCTGGAAAAAGTAGACCTCGGCCTGTTAAAAGTTGGACAGCCCTGATATAGGCTACCATACATGATTGCATTGACTGATTCCATAAAAACACCAGTGTTTTCCATGTTACTTTTTTCTTTTATTTTTGTGTGCTCTCTGTGTGCTCTTTTAATGTTCCAAGATGCCTCCTTTAATTACCTGTTTTTAACTTGAATATATCTTATCTGTTCTGGACTGTATTTTGTCCCTCATTACTGTAAGCCACCTTGGGTCCTTTTCCAACGAGAAAGGTGGGGTAAAAATATTCTAAATAAATAAATAAATAAATAAATAAAAATTTAGTCTGCCTATAGCCATGTAAATTTGCCTGTCCTTCACCTTCCAGATTAATATGTAAAAATTATCCAATCTCTTCCACACTTTCCAGATGTTCATGCTCATACAGTATCTGCAGAAATATAAATACAAAATGATCCTGGCCACCTCCCATTCAGGGCAAATCAATCCCATTTTATAGCAAATAGTTGGATAGAATATTGGATAAAGGCACAGGGTCTCCAGAGTTTCAGAGGACATCGACTTTCCCAGACATGCTTAGAGATGCAAGAAAATGAACTTTGGAGTATCAGTGTGAAAACTCTGTCTTCTACCAGTGAATATTACTGAGTTAGCAAATATGATGAATAATTAACTCTCTGGTAACTAGAAGGATCAAATAGAAGTAGCCCTCTATCCCAGTCTGGGTGGATCCACTCTCCAGCTGGTTGAAAGAGTGAAGAGTCTGGGACCTGGGACTGTCCCTGGAGTTCCAGGTGGCAGCCGTGTCCAAGACAGCCTTTTACCAGTTTAGGCTTATTGCCCAGATTTGTCCTTACCTTGATGGCAACTCTCTAAGGACAGTTGTGCAAGTTCTGGCTATTTCGAGGATTAATTGCTGCAATGCTCTCTGCGTGAGGCTGACCTTGAACCTCTTCTGGCAATTGCAGCAGGTACAGAATGTGGCAGCCAGATTGGTGTTTGGTGCAGGTCATTTTGACCACATCACCCCAATTCTGGCTTGCTTGCACTGGTTGCCTATTGCCTCCCAAATAAGGTTCAAGGTACTGGTTTTGGTTTACAAAACCCTCCATAGTTTGGGGCCTGATTATCTTGCAGAGGATTTCCCAAAGGTCAGTGTTGACCCAGCCCACCAGAGCATCTCTGGTGTCTTCATTCTGTGTGGCCACCCCCCAGGAGGCCCGTAAGGTTTTCACCTGTAATCGGGCCTTCTTGTGGCTGGCCCTGCTACATGTAATAAACTTCCTTGTGAAATTCACCAAAGTGAGTCCCTTGTAGCCTTTAGAAAAGCATTAAAACCTGGCTTTTTAAGGAGGAGTACAGTAATCTGTTGTGTTGTGTTTCCCCTGTTTATTCTTTGTTCCCCCCTTTAGTATTTAGTTTTTTTTCTTTTTTTGCCTCTTGCCAGATTTTTGTATGTTATTATGTGTTTTTTTTGCTGATTTGCTTATTCTACTTTTTCTATTTATTTTGCTTTGTTGCTTATTTCTTGTTTGCATTTATGTAAACCACCCATCTTTCTGTTTTGCTCACTTATTGTCAATTTACATTTTCTGATCTGGTTCTCTTCTGTGCTTGGTTTTCTATGTTCAAAGTGGAGGTTGTAGCATTATTTAAATATATTTATTATGGATGAAAAATATTCTAGTATTCCTAGATGGGGTCATCACAGGCTAATTTTATGTCTGCAAATTCAGCATCAGTTGGGCTTCTTGCATGTCACTTAAACTTCAAATAGTTTTAGCTTTAACTTGTTTTCCTTGTAGTTTTATTTTGTACTTTGTTTTAACTCAACATCCTTTCTAAAACTGGAAAACTAATAGCAGCCTATGACATATGCATGGGGAGGTCTATTTCACATGCAATCACATAGCTTGGAGTTACCACCTGTCACAATCATTTACTCAGCCATGGATAATAGGTCCAAGCTGCTACTGTTACCCTAGCTATTCTAAATCATTCATACATAGACCTTGTAATAAATGCTAAAGGTGAGTTTTGAATATGGATACAAATAAATTAATGTTAGTGATTTTTTTTATTTGTTGAAAAATTGGGTTATAGTATTGACCCAAGGCACCTAGAGACACCAACGAGGGAAACCTTTTGACTTCAATCTTAGGGGATGTAAGTGCCCACAATGAGCTCAAAGCTTATTATCTTATCTGGGCATTCAGGATTTTTGTTCAGTGGAAAACAGAGAGCCTCAGGACCACTAGACAGTCTGCATTGTCAGGTAACCTAATCTGTACATGTTAGACTGTTGTGCTTGTCAGAGTTTTTTGTGCACCTGAATGGTTCAGAACAGTTTTATGATTTTTTTCTTTAGAACTATTAACACATATTTTGAAATGTAAGATTTGGGAGCCAATTTATTTACAATGCATATTTTGAGTAAAATATACTTATCATAGTATATAAATTTAAAGTTATGGACCTGCTTTAAAAGCATGAACCAGTGCAGAAATGGGTTAATATAGGAAAGATATGGATACTCCCTTGCAAAAATAGCATACTTGTATGATAGCTGCCTAGATGCCCTAAGCACATCCAATCTCACTTGATTTTGGAAGCTAAGCAGGGTCGGCCCTGGTTAGTACTTGGATGGGAGACCACCAGGGAATACCAGGTGCTATAGGCGCCTGGAGGAGGAAATGGCAAACCACTCCAGTATTTCTGCCAAGAAAACTCCATGGACATGGGGTCACGAAGAGTCAGTCATGACTGTAACAACAACAACAACAACAACACACACACACACACACACACACACACAATCTGTGATACTTACATTAGATGTAGCCAGTAAGATTAACTTGTTTCAATGGGACTGCTGTAGGTAGAAATGACACAGATTTAGCCAAAAGAAAAAAAATCATCACTAGAGAATGAATCACATTTTCTGATAAATTTAGCTGATTTGCCAAAATTTGTCAATATGCATTCACCATTAATGGAGTCCACTGATTAATATGAATTGATAAATTTTGAATGATTTGCAATTTTGATTAATTGAGGTATAACACGGGGGTTATTACATTTTAAAGGGAGACATATTGATTCATTGATTTGTCAGAATATCGCTGGAAATTTGTTAATTTTTTGATTTGTCAGTTTGTCAGCCTTTGTGCATCATGAAGAATTACCAATTTTGGATTCTCCCCTATCTCTAATAATCATTTTTGAATTTTAAGAAATTGGGCTGGAATTTTATACTGCCTTAAAAATGGATGTATGTCCAATTAACTTCACTGGCATCCATCCTTTAGATATGTAAACAACTGAGTTAGATTTTACATTCTCCACAAAAGTAGCATTATCCCATATTCTGAGATTCATTACAAGAAAGACAAACACAACTTGCTTCAAAAACTGCCACATTTGTGAGTCTTGCAAGTCATTTCAGAGAGATAAAGGCTCTTTATACACAACCCCTAAGCTCTGCCGCAAATGGCTGCAAGCTCCGGAGCTTAAAAATGTTTCCCCACCAGCTCCGGAGTTTGCAGACAATTAAGTGCGACCCTGCCCACCTAAGCACGACCCAGCGCACCTTTCAAGTACCTGCTCTTGGGAGGTGAAAAATATTTGATGCGGAGAGTGCCTGAGCTCTCCTCGCTTCTTTTTGTTGTTTTTCTTTTGCCTCCCGCCCCTTAAAGAGGAACCAGGAAGTGAATGGGGGTCGGAGCAACTTCCACCAGCACTGGAGGTAAGGCTTTATTCTTTTGTCCCTGTTTAAGGCTTTTTTCCCTCCCTCCCCTCACACAGACAGAACAAGGAAGTGCGGAGCGGGTGGGGACGGAGGAACAGCAACGAACCCTCAAGATCTCTGGTCCGAATTTAAGGGACCAGTGGATCTTAGGGGTCGTGTAAAAAGGCCCAAAGGGATTGTCTGTGCTAGTTATTTCAAAATGGGCTGGTGCTGATTAAATAGGGTTGCTTAGGGTTTGACTGAGGTGCATTGTGGCATTTTGTGTGATCCTCACATCACAAAAACATATAAGAAAATATTTGATTTAGCTACTTTCAATATCTATGATCATAGATTAATAAAGAATGCAGATTTCCCACAGTTCAAAGAAAATGTGCAAAATGTGAAATGTACAAAAAAGGAAAAGAAAGAAAAAGAAAACAAGTATGTTATTTACATATGGCTTCCAAAGTATCTGAGCCAGCAGTGTCTAGCAAAATTTGACTAACTTAATAGGCTTTCAGATGTTTACATAGGAACTGGAAAGAAGTCTTCAATAAAATGTGTAATTGCTCAGAAATGTGAATGTATAAATTAGCAGTGTTCTGTTCTCTTACAAGGGAAAAGAAGGCAAAAAGCATATTGCATTTTATTTGTTTTAACACTGGGAAGTATAAAAGGCCTGTTGGTTATGCATCTGCAAACAAATGGGGCTGTAAAACCATCAGGCAGAGGAAACAAAGTACACAAAATAGCTATATAATGCAGGATGAAATACCTGATGTATCTAACTGCTAACTAATAAAGTTAAACAGAGCATTGATTTATTGAGGCCTTAAACAAAAGAGAAGGTTTTAGATCTCATCATATATAACAGTACATTTTAATGTGGTCTGGTTTATTCAGAAAAATTATTGAATCACAATGCTGTCAGTGTCTTTAATTAGTCAATTAAAGATGGGGTTGAGCCACTTGAGGCAATAGAATGATGCACCCAACCCATTCATTGTCCTGAATTGTATTGTTTATGAGCAAACTTCTGTTTAATGCTGAGAAAGGCAATTTTATATTATCTTGTCTTCCACTGACTCACACCTGCAACCTACTAATCTTTTTCTTGTGAGTACTAAATTGAGGACTCAATTAGTGCCCTTGCTGAAAAATAGCACAAAACAAGAGTAAAGTAAGTGATCTCTACATCAAGTTCCAATCATGTTTGAGATTCTCTCTTCCAGTGAATTCTTCAGCCTTCTGCAGACAATGAAAAATTCCATGAACCCCAAAATGTTCAAGTGTTCATACTCCTATGGAGGATTGGAACCATATTTAGTTCCTCATCCTACCTTCTATGTCAACATGGGAAGATTGAGTGTGGAAGGAGCATGTATCCCTGCTTGCTCTTTTTGAAATCTGAAGGGAACTATGGAATTCATGAAAAATCTTCCCCTCTACCAGACATTGGTAGTAGAGATGGGCACGACTCAGGAAAAATGGTTTTTCGTTTTTCGTTTTTCGTTTAGGGGTCCGTTTCGGCTCGTTTCAGTTTTTGTGAGCTAATTTTCAAAATTTTTCATTTTTGTTTCATTTCGTAACGAAAACGAAGAATGAAAACAAAAACAATTTTTTTTCATTTTTCCCCATTTAGTGCCATTAAATGCTTTTGCCGTAACGAAAAATGAAAATTGGCTCAAAATTAGTCGTTTTGTTTCCGTTTTCATTCCATTTTGGAGCCAATTTTCGTTTTTCGGTTCGTTGCGTAACAAAAATGAAAAACGAAAACGGAAATGAAAATTTCGCTAAGTCGTGCCCATCTCTAATTGGTAGAGTAAGAAAGAGGTTCTGTTCTCTCCCTCTGAAGACCAACATGTATTTTCCTTGTACTCTGTCTTCCTCACTTCATTGTGTACAGTGGTTTCTGCCCATTCGTGGTTCATATAACGTGGTCCCACTATATCGCGGGATCGCAGTATATTATTTTTTAAAAAAAAAACTGGAGTAAGCAGGGGAAGGCCTGTTTCAAGTCTCACTTACTTACACCAGGACAGGCAATACCTTGAATGGGCCTGTGAGGGCCTCCCTGCGAACCGGAAGTGACTTCCGGTAAACTGGAAGTCACTTCTGGGTTGCCAAAAATAATTTCTGAGATCTCCAAAGGCTTTTCTAGACCTGTCAGAGGCCTCATAAATGATTTTCAGATTCACAGGAAGGCCCTTTTGGGGCCTCCAGAAGGTCCGGGAAGGCCCACACAGGCCCATTCAAGGCAGTGCCAGGCTGCGGGTAAGTAAAAGAGCTCCCAGCTAGGCACCCCAGGCCTGGCCTGACCTGCATCCACATACCATAGATTTTCAATTTTCGTAATAATCATGTCACAGAAAATTAATGTGCAAGGAGAGGGAGAGAGACTACTATTACCACCTTGGTGCATTTGAATAACCATAACGGAAGGCTTGGATTTTTTAAGATATGAGATTGTTAGGGACAAATAAAAACACAAAGCTCTTATCATCCCAAAATACTCTGTATGCCTATTGCAGGTTTTCACATGTGGGCTTGATATGAACTATAGATTCATAATGTAAAATACTACTTTTCTAATTCTTTACGGATCAAGTAAAATAAAGAGGAAAGTGTTACAGTGTGGGCAAGGAAGTTAGTATTGAAATTGATACAAAACAATTTAATTGGTACATTTACAACTCAGTTCTAGAAAGGGCTCCTTCTCATTACTTTCTAAGAAACACTGTAATATTTAGATTTAACTCATCTTATTCTTCAGTGAGCAGAGTCCACATATTAAGCATTACTCTGAGGGATATGAATCAGAGTTTATGGCTTTAGAACAAGTAAGTATAATTTTTAGAACTGAATCACCTTCATGTAGATATATCTTTGATTTTAAAATATGCCACCAGAAATCCAAACACTGACTAAATCTAATCCCATAATTAGGTTTTCTCCTGAGCTCATTTTCAAGTTGCTGTATGGAATTCACCAACAAGCTTATTCACAGGTTTACAGTAGAAACATAAAAGTGTTTAATGCTACTTTCTAAAATTATTCTGTTGGACTGCATTTTACATTTAGTAAAGTTATAAATTTAATGAGAAATGTATCCAAAAAATGTCCTCTTTGGGATTCTAGAAGTTGGCTCATCAATTCATTAATTTAAGTACTGGCTGCTTATTTTAATAATAATAAACATGAGAGATAGTATCTCACTTAAAGGGATTGCCTTTAAAAGGGAAAGCAATGTTATAAATTGTGGACCAATTACATAATGCAATGATTATGTAAGCGATACTAAGCCATATTTTTATTTTATAGGATGGAAATATTTTCTATAAGATTTTCAAATACAACAAGAAGAAGAAAGGGACTGCAGTGACCATTGGGCTCACGGAGCCTGGGGGGAAATAAAACTGTGGGGCAGCAGCTAATGGCTGCACATGACACTGATTCCAAATTATCCCCACTTCACATCCTCCCCTCTTCCCCTCTTTTAAGGATCCTAGCCTCTGCTTTTATGGTGGCTGGCTGAAATATCCATTACCAATCAGCACTGTGGAGTGGCATAGCAACCTTATTTGTGGTAGTTTTAAATTTGTTTGGCTTATCTCACAGCATCACTATGCCTCCCAAGAAGGGTGCTGGCAAGGCCAAGAACAAGGCTCCTGTTAAAAGAAGAGCCACTACTCATCCCCCCCCCCCGAGTTGTTTTCATCATTGGATGAAGAGTGGCCTCAATATTTGGCAATCTGGGAAAATTGTCCAAATTGGAGAGAGAACACCCTAGGAGACAGGGGCTTGAGTCCTCGTATGGAGGGAGGCTGCTCATAGGGACACCAGGGCCCAGAAGGTGAGATTGCTGATTCTGCTTAAGCAATGACACCTCATGCTACCCCACCCGAGCTGATGGTGATTGCATCTTCATCAGTTGGATCA
>JAHTLZ010000021.1:8012670-8029101 GCA_023846285.1 Phrynocephalus versicolor
AGAGAGAGAGAGAGAGAGAGAGAGAGAGAGAGAGAGAGAGAGAGAGAGAGAGAGAGAGAGAGAGAGAGAAGGATTCCTCTCAGTTCTAGTTTTCAGAGTGAAATATTTTTTGTTTCAGCGAAGGAAAAAAGATCTGCTGGGACAAAGCATAGATTGTGAAGGATGGGAACTGCAACATACAATATGTAGAGAGGTAGTACTGAAACATCTGGAAATAATGAATGAATTTATATCTCCTGGTCCAGATAAATTACACCCAAGAATATTAAAAGAACTGGCAGAAGTAATTTCAGAACCATTGGCAATAATCTTTGAGAAGTCCTGGAGAACAGGGGAAGTCCCCAACGACTGGAGGAGGGCAAATCTTGTCCTCATCTACAAAAAGGGGGAAAAAGACGACCCAAATAATTACCTCCCCATCAGCTTGACTTCAACTCCTGGAAAGATCATAGAGCAGATTATTAAACAGTCAGTCTGTAATTATTTAACAAGCAATGATGTCATTACAAGAAGTCAACACAGGTTTCTTAAAAGCAAGTAATGCCAGAGTAATTTGATCTTTTTCTTTGTTAGAATTACAGGCCTGGTGGATCAGGGGAATGCTGGGGATATTGCTTATCTGGACTTCAGTAAGGCATTCAATAAGTCTCCCCATGGTATTCTTGCAAAGAAGTTAGTAGAAAGTGTGATAGATAGTGCTACTTTTAGGTGGATTTGTAATTGGTTGACCGATCACACCCAAAGGGTGATCATAAAATCTTCAGCTTGGAGATTATGAGCAGTGGGGTGCCCCAGGGTTCTGTTCTGGGTCCGGTACTGTTCAATATCTTTATTAATGTATTGGATGAAGGAATAGAGACTAGACTGATTAATAGAGATGGGCACGACCAGGGAAAATGACGTTTTCGAGTTGTCATGTGTCGGAGCCGGCCCATTTCAGCTTGTTTCCGTTTTTCGCGAATTTTTTCAAAAATTTGTCATTTCGTGTGTCATTTTTTTCGTCTGTCGTTAGTACTGGTTTGGGGGGGAGCGGGCTCCTGGAGGCACCTCTCTGGGGTGGGTGCCTTCTCTGGCCCGCTACAAAATGGCATGCATAGCCAATTGGATATGCATACCAAGTTGAGTGGCAGAGGCACCTCTCTTTTGGGTGCCTCTCTGTAGACCGCAGGCCCACTGCTGATATTACATCTGGGCGCTCTGTGGTCCACTAAGAAGGGAAGTGTACTTGCGTGTGTAGTGCAATGCGAGTACACAGATCTGGCTTAGGGTTAGGGTTAGCGCAAGGGCTAGGCTTAGGGTTACGGGTAAGGTTAGGGTGAGTTCGTGGGGTGCACCTCTGGGTGCCTCTCTGACCCACTAAGAAGGACAGTGTACTGGCATATGGGTTAGGGTTAGGGTTAGGGTTAGGGTTCAGGTTCGGGCTAGGGTTAGTGGGCTTTTTATGCCCGACTGGCACATCCCAGAAGTCTCGGTCAAAACCTGGTCAAGTGGCCATGCAATTGGTGGAATGGCTCCAAAAATTTGCATAGTCCACTCCCATGGCCAGCCCATCATTGCGCACAGCGCAGGTGTAAAAAAATAAAAATAAAATAAAATAAAATCAATGGAGATGTTTTGTTGCAAGAAAAACCCACTGCTGCTACTGTAAAAAATTCAGGCAGTTTTAAAATAGCTATTTTCGCATGTTTCTGTGGTGCTTTGGTGTGTTTTTGGACCACCACGATTTCAAAATAAATATTGCTTGCAGTCGCCCCATTTTGGATCCCCCGCCCGCACCGCATGGCATGGCAAGTTGGCGAGACGACGAGGATGCGCAGCCCAGGAGAGGAGAGGGGCGGAGTCCAGGGACCCCCCCCCCCAGAAACCACCCCTCTGGTAGGTGCCTTCACTCAGGCAGGCAGGCATATTTTCGCCTGCTTTTTTGGCCGGGAATCCGGTTTTTTTTTACTTTTTAAAACTTTTTTTCTGTGCTGCGCCACTTGGCGAGTTGGCGAGATGATGAGGATGCATAGCCCAGGAGAGGAGGGGGGAGGCCGGGGACCCCCCCCCAGAAACCACCCCTCTGGTAGGTGCCCTCAGGCAGGCATATTTTCGCCTGCTTTTTTGGCCGGGAATCAATCGTTTTTTTCTTTTAATTTTTAAAACTTTTTTTCTGTGCCGCGCCGCTTGGTGAGTTGGCGAGACGACGAGGATGCACAGCCCAGGAGAGGAGGGGGGGAGGCCGGTGACCCCCCCCAGAAACCACCCCTCTGGTAGGTGCCCTCACTCAGGCAGGCATATTTTCACCTGCTTTTTTGGCCGGGAATCGGGTTGTTTTTTTTACTTTTTAAAACTTTTTTTCTGTGCCGCTTGGCATCGCGCGATCGCTGCAATGCCAGGAACGACCACGACAAATCAGACCCAATTTTCTTTAGTCGGTTCGAGTTCGAGTTCTGGAGGAGTAATTGTTGTTACCGTTTCCGTTACGTAACGGAAACGAGGAACGAAAATGGAAACGAGGATTTTGCCGAGTCGTGCCCATGTCTACTGATTAAATTTGCAGATGATACCAAATTAGGAGAGGTGGCTAATTCCCAAGAAGATAAAATGAAAATCCAAAAGGACCTCGACAGATTAGAGTCCTGTGCCAACGTTAATGGAATGGGTTTCACCAGAGGGAAATGTAGGGTGGTGCATCTAGGTAAAAAGAATGATTTGTACAGATATAGGATGGGACATACCTGGCTGGAAAATAGTATACATGACAGGGATCTTGGAGTCTTGATGGGCCACAAACTGAACATGGGTCAGCAGCTTGACACAGTGACCAGGAAAGCCAATGCAATTCTTGGTTGCACCAACAGAAGCATAGTGTCTAGATCAAGGGAAGTGATAGTATCACTCTTTTCTGCTATGGTCAGACCCCACCTGGAGTACTGTGTCCAGGTCTACCCACCTCAATTTAAGAAGGTTGTTGACAACCTCGGGGTTTGTTTTCCATGGCTTTAGAGACTAGGATTCGG
Source organism: Phrynocephalus versicolor (assembly GCA_023846285.1). Lineage (NCBI taxonomy): Eukaryota > Metazoa > Chordata > Lepidosauria > Squamata > Agamidae > Phrynocephalus > Phrynocephalus versicolor. The sequence continues at coordinate 8,015,673 of JAHTLZ010000021.1, forward strand.
GGCAATGGTTTCAAACTATAAGAAAAGAGTTTCAGTTTAAAAATTAGGAAGAACTTCATGACAGAGATGTTTGGCAGTGGAAAATTGTGACAACACCCTGGAAGCAGGAGAAATGTATATGTAAATCATCAGGCAGACTTTATGTTTTTCATATTCTGAGATATTATATGTCTCATTACTGGACAGCAGGGACAAACAACTGGATGAGGTTTTCTACAACTTGTCCTCTAACCGTTTCAGAGGTATCTGGATGACCACTAATGAAATAAGTACATTAGACAAAGGGCTTGTCAATGTGCTCATTTTGGATTGGGCTAAATAAGGATGGTAAGAGGTATTTTTTTGGGGGGGTGCATCCAAATGGGATACAGTCTTTAAGTGATTCTCTTTGATCTACAGGAGCCCACTGTTAGTATGACAATATCATGAAGGGGCTCAAGAAAATTTCAGGATAGTGGCAAATTTAACACTTCTTGGGTTCCATGGAGAGGAAATGAGAAAAGGTGCACTAAGACAACATATATTTGCTGCATTACTTTAAAAAGAATAAAAAGCCAATTGGAAAACTTCCTTCTGAAAGCATGTGGGAAGCAGGAGGGGCTATGAGTGTGTGTGCTTGTGTGTGTGGGGGGGTTGTTTGCTTTTCTCTTAAAGCGCCTGCTGAAAGCAGGCCATAAAAATTCTCCACTGAGCTGTATTGTGGAAACAAGGGAATGTGAAAATGAAGCATTTGGCAAGCACTCAATTACACTGAGCTTGGTGTCACTTTCCTCAGGGAATAAGGCAGCTTTGGATTCAGCAGATCTAAAGCTTTTCCTAAGCCACCCAAAGCACCTGGCTGCTATCCTAGAAATACCTCCCTGCACCCTTACCTTTCCACTCTTGAACGGAAATCCTGCCATAGAATAGTGCAAACTTTCCCCTTTGCTTTATTCTACGGCAGACTATAGAATTGTACTTTGGGATTCCAATCCATTTTATTCATTTGTACTTAGTTCTTCATAGACGTGCATAATATTTTTTCTACCTGTGGCCTCAATGCCAAAGGGGTGGTATAAAATCTAATGAATAAAATAAATAAATATAACGTATCTCTACTCTCTGGTTCCTTTGTGACTTCAGCTGGATGGAATAACATGTGCTATGCTGTCCAGTCACTATTTAATGGAATTCCTAGTCCCTTCAGAGTGGAATTTGGTCTTCCGGACTTTTACATGATGCTATACCGAACTCAAATAAATGCCTTTGGGTGTTCTGTGCATAGAGTAATAGCAGACTATGCCTCAGTGGCCAGGTAAACATGCAATGTGTAACTATAAATGAATATAGTACCTCTGGCCCTCAAGGAGACATTCATTAGATTCATCCGTAAGAAGATTAATGTGGCAGCTGATGATATTAACAACTACTGACTAGTCGTCAACATTCCCTTCATGAGTAAGGTCTTGGAGAGGGTGGTGGTGGATCAGCTTCAGGCTCTCCTCGATGAAACCGATGCTCTTGATCCATTCCAGTCTAGGTTTAGGTTGCAGCATGGCATGGAAACAGCATTGGTCGCCCTGTAGGATGACCTACTGAAGGAGGCTGATGGAGGCAAGATGTCCTTGTTGGTCCTCCTCGATCTCTCAGCAGCCTTTGATACCATCAACCACAGTATCCTCCCGGGGAGGCTCTTTGAGTTGGGAGTTGGGCCCCCCGCCTTGGCATGGTTCACTTCCTTCTTGGAGAACCGTCCCCAGAGAGTGGTGAGATTCAGTCCACCCTGTGGACCCTCAAGTGTAGGGTTCCACAGGGGTCAATCATATCACCAATGTTATTTAACATCCATATGAGGCTGCTGGGAGGGGTCATCAGGAGTTTTGGAGCTTCTTGTCATCAGTAAGGTATCTAGCTTTCCTTTCCATCTTCTTCAGTGGATGCTGTTCCATCCCTTGAGCACTGCTCATACCTCCCATTAACAGCATTATTTGTGTATTAATTTTATGTAATAATTTTACTAGGTTCTTATTTGCTTCATTCCAAATCCAACTATTTACTTGCATTTTATGTCTTTTCAATAAAGGTATGAATAAAAATTGTACATTTTTTCTTTTTTTACAATTGTCCATGCTGCAAAAGCCCCTATCAAAGTGAGTCAGTGGTCAAAAACACGTTTGAAGTTAATAAGTTTAGGAAAATGCAATATTAGGCAGGCAAGGGATCTACAGAAAACAAAACAAAAATTGGCAAGTGGTTTACGGGGTGAAAAAGTTTGGGAATCCCTGCCCTAAATGGTTTAGGACCTCACTACTTGTCAGAGTGCCTTCTCCCATAGAAAACTGCCCATAATACCTGATGTTCCCAGGCTAGGCATTTGAAGCAATTAACATCATGAGAGGCCTGAAAGGAAAAAAACTAGAAATAGGGCCTTTTCCACCATTGCCCTTTGCCTGTGGAATAACCTTCCTCCAGACATCGGCCTAGTCCCTTCTTTGGCTGCCTTTAAAAAAACTATTAAATCTTGGCTATTTAAGCAGGCATTCCCTCAAATATAGCTACACTTATCCACTATTTTATATCACTTTATTTTTATTTTTTATTATATTACTGTATTTTATGTTTATTTTATTGTTTGAATTATTTAGTTTATTTGTAGTGTACTGTATTCTGTCATTGTAGTAAACCACCCAGAGTGACCTTGCTGCCAGATGGGTAATATAGAAATAAAATAAAATAAAATAAAATAAAATAAAATAAATATTGTACCTCTCAAGGTAAATTCATCATTTGTTTTATTTTAAAAGCTTCACTTGTAAAAGCAATAAAAACCCTTCTACAACTGGAAGCTGGCCATCATATCTTAATTCAGATGCATTTTTAATTCTTAAAAAAGCATACCAACTGCAACTTTTTACAAAATCTCAGATGATAAGATTATAATGTTACAGTGCTTTTTAGTACAGTACTCTCATGACTGAGCTGCTGTGTTTCAGAGGACTTAAAATCCCTAAGATTGTGCTCCTAAAAAAGTTTGGAACATAGTTTTTGTTTATTTTGAATTAACACATTGCCTAGAGGCACAATCTTGTGCTTATGGCACAGTAAAACAGTAAAAAGAATGTGATAACTCGTTGCTTCTCTCCAGTCTGTACAACTGGGGAAGGCAGACAAAATGCTATAAAGCAATGTAAGAATATTATCCATGACAAACACAGTCAGGTAGAAAACTCCAAAAGATAGCTGAGTCCTAAATTTAAACCTATCAGCAAAGACTCCCAGTTTTAATTTGATTCATCCAAAAGTATATCCAGCATTTCAAAGATAAGGTGTTGCAAACTGAGTACATCAAATGAGAGGTTGTGTTGTGTGCTCATTTGAGAATCTTACAGGGAACTTCTAATCCATTATCAACTAAAAAGATATGAAGCTGGTGACTAACATCACAATCCAAATACACAGTGAAAGTGAACTACTTGGATCAAAATCAGTTTAGAGCTGAATGACTGCATTATATTAATGCACAGCCTTCTATCTGATTACTTGATAATACTGCCAAGCACTTACCTTGGGCATCCTAATTTGAAAGAAGTAGATTATTTCTTTTGGAGTGCTTTGAAGAGTCTTAAGAGTGTTGCAGTAATATGAAAAAAGTATTTTAAAGGACTCATCAAATGCACCAAGGAAGCCAATGTACTTCACTTGAGGATGTCATAGATACTGGGGAAAACATGTGTGCCAAAGAGAAGAATTACAGTCATCTCCCCCAGTGGGAATTCTGTTTATGAATAAGACAGATAAAAGTTTTCACATTTGGCAGCTGTTAGACTCACCAAACTCCCCTGTCAATTCCAGAGAAAAAGAAATTTTAATTGGACAAGACAACATCTGTTTTTGGAGCAACCAACATTGGGGGAAAAAACATATGTTTTGTAAGATAATTGAAACTCTTGTTACTTGAGAGCATCAATGATCTAAAATCTGAAATCACATTTTGTATGTATATTTCACCTACCTGGATATTTCATGGCTATATTTACTTCAAGGTCAGATATTTTCATCCAGTTTTTTAAAAAACTCTAATATTGTGCTGGACTATGGATATTAGACTTGGGCACGACCAGAAAAAATGACATTTCGAGTTTTTGTTTGTCGGAATGGGTCCGTTTCGGGTCATTTCCGTTTGTTGCGAAATTTTTCAAAAATTTGTCATTTCATCGTTTCATTTGTCGTTTGTCATTTCCACCACGATTTAGCGTGATTTGACTTCCCAGAGCATAGGGGCATCCCGCAATCAGGGCCGGCGCTAGGTGTTTTTGCACCCTAGGTGAGGGGCGGGGCGGGGCGGGTGGTGGGTGGTGGTGGGAGGTGCGGGTGGGTGGCGGTGGGAGGCATGGGCAGGTGGTGATAGCGGCAGTGGGGAGGCACGGGTGGGCGAGTGGGTGGGCAGGTGGCGGCGCAGGCGGGCAGGCAAGTGGGCAGTTAGGATATCACTTAGAATAGAGGTTCTGTTCTTGGGTTGTGTCCCAAATGTGTGTGTGTGCAAGCAAATTGAAGTTGGGAAAATAGAAAATAAATGGTAGTATATAATATATTTTTAAAATAAATCCACACCTCCCACTCCCAGTCGAACCTCCTCCTTTATCCAATATCAGAAAAAAATCCTCACAAACTGCTAGAGAAGAAATAAAGAATAAACTGCTATTCCCTTCAGCAGACAAAGCTGCAGGGAATCAAAGAAATTATTTTCTAAAGTCAATTCCCTCCCTGCCTGCCTAACTTAAATCCTAAAGCCTCCAGCCCCCCATCCTCAATCTCGATCAGATCACACCAGCACCAGCAGCCAGCCCTCCTCCCTCAACCACATCCATACACCCGACTGCGATTTCTGGAAGGTGCCTCGGCTTTTTATGCCCTCTGAGACATCCAGAAGTGTCAGTCAAAAACCTGGCGATGCCATTGGTGGAATGGTTCAAAAAAATTGCATGGTCCCATCCCATGCCCAGCCCAAATGGGCAGGTCTAAAAAAATAAAAAATAAAATAAAATAAAATAAAATAAAATCTATATGACGTTTTATTGCTATAAAAAACCCACTGCTGCTACTATTAAAATTCAGGCATTTAAAATAAATAAATTCCACATGTTTCTGTGGTGATTTGGTGTGTTTTTTGACCACGATTTCAAAAGAAAAATTGCGGTCACCATTTTGGATCCCCCCCACTGCATGGCATGGCGAGACGACAAGGATGACCCCCCCCCAGCCTGGTGCAAGCAGCCCAGGACAGGAGAAGAGGGGGGGAAAGGCTGGGGATCCCCCCAGAAACCACCCCTCAGACAGGCATATTTTCGCCTGCTTTTTTGGCCAGGAGTTGGGTTTTTTAAAAAAAACTTTTAAAAACTTTTTCTGTGCTTTGCATTGCACGATCGCCGCGATGCCACAAACGAAAACGAAAAACCCAACCAAATTTTTCTTTTTTCGGTTCGAGTTCGAATTCTGACGGCTTAATTATCGTTTCCGTTTCCGTTACGTAACAGAAACGAAAAACGGAAACGAAAACAAAAATTTCGCCGAGTCGTGCCCATGTCTAATGGATATCGCTGCATACCTATGCTTATTAAATTCATGTTCACCAATGACAATTGAGATCTCTTCAATACCTTGGAATGTTTTTGAGGATGTTTTCATAAAATATTATTAAATAATTTGGAATATTGTATATATTATGAATTTGTATTTTGCATATATATCCTGTCACGGCCACATGGTTTCATTGTTATCAAAGCCAAGAGAACTTTATGTTGTAATCATTGGCAACTACTCATAAAGATGAGAAAAGATTACCAGCTTTGCATGGATGACTTTTCCAATTGTTTTGTCATGCTGGAGTTATTGTGTGCATTTGTCCATACCCTTACTGGGTGCTTTTATAATTAGTCTATAAACAAGGACAAAATATTTCAAGAGATTATGAGAAAAAGTGTCAGAAAGTACACCATTCCAGAATGAGAGACAAATCTGTAATGTCACTTGTGTTATTAGATTCCACAAGAGTGTACCTTTCTGTCTACCTTATTCTCAAATAATTCTGCCTGGCAAATTCTGCACACATATCTGGGAAGTGATTATTCAGGACACAGAATAAGCACAGATAAGAATGACTATACAAAAATGAAACCACAATAACTGTCAGCTTCCTTCAGCTTTGTTGCAAGAAGAACCTTTAATAATATTTTCATTTTCAAAAACCTCTTACAGGTTAGGCACACTTGTCTAAATCCAAAAACATCCCTAATCCATGCCACATTTCATGGTCAATGGCTGGGATCACAGACAAATAACATTTCTCCTCTCCCTCCTCAGAAGCCATCTTTCCTCTATTACACTCAAATCCAAAAATGATGTGGTCATCACACAATACAAAATTGTAGGAGAACGTGAAACCCTTTATTAGACAATTAAAAACAAACAATTCATGCCAACTTCCATGGAATTAAAAATACCCACTTTTTCAACCATACTCTTGTAACCTTTGAGTAGTGCAGAAAACTACCAATGTCTCAAAAATACATTAGAAAGTTGGCGAACAAAAAACAAAATATGTGCATAAGCTGGTTTTAGGCAGGATGGTGGTGGTGGTGTAATATTTCACCCCATGCCAAGAGTTTTGAAATTTCCACTGTATTTAAGAGGCAAACCACTGCTTTGCATAAGCCTCTCCCGCTACTCACCAGTTAACTTACCTTGGAAACATCGTCAGTTTAATGGCTTAAGGGGGCAGTGGAAAAAGACATATAGACATAGCAATCTCCATCAGAACACTGTGATAAATTATGGGGTAAACGAGGCATTTTCACCAGGTAGAAGCCAATATTAAAATATTATATTACCTGGTGGGTGTGTAAGCAGATGTTATCATAAGTCCTCCCTGCTGGGTTGATGAAAGAGTTCTTGCAATCTAGCTTGACAGATGTAAAGTATCCTAAGTGGTGCTGGTGGGAAGCTTTTTTTTTTTTTTTGAGGTGTCCCCAATAAGATTTTTTTTTGGGGGGGGGGACTGTCAACTCCTCTTTCTTCTACATTTTAGTTTTCAAAATAAATCCTGATTGAGAAATGATCTGAAATGAAATTCTCACTAAAGTATATTCCTAGTGATTGTGAATGTTGCACAGGGGGCTTCTGGGGAAGAGAGAATCCATGTTGAGGAATGTGCTTCACCAACAGAATAAAAGAAGCTGCCAACACAAAAAGCAGTCTCAGACCAGCTAACACTGACATGAAATGAAAATAAATAAATTATTGTTCTACACGAATGCACTGCTTCAAAATACACATATACAAAGTCTGTAGAAGAATTGGGCTGAGCAGCTTAAAATGATAATATGGTATAACCTGTGATTTAGCAAACAATTGGCTGAGGAAACTTGACCAAGATGATAGTTCATAACAGTAACTGGTTTGGTTCACAATCTTAGCTGACTATAAGATGGAGGACTTGCACTAGCTGTATTCAGACCGATGAAGCTGTTTGGATGAACAGTGAAACATTTCTATCTCTCAAAAAAGAAGTCCAGTAGCCATGACTCAACTTCCAGATAAACTCACCTGGAGGACTGAGAATTTTCACAGACATCTTAGCTGTTTCTTTTCATGTCTACTTCATTCATCCTTTCATGCTTTCAGAATCTTTTACACAAATACAGTATTTATGAGAACTGATTTACAGCCAGTTTGTAGAAATGTAGTGTTAAATTCCCACCATTAATACAACCATATTTCAGCCAATATAAAATGGACCCAACTTACCAGGTCCAGTGTTGTGGTCAGCAGTGGCAGCCGGTCGCTTGGGGAAGGTCCAGAGAAAGATGGAACCAACCATGTGTCCTGCATGGAGTCTGGAGGACCAAGTCACATGGCGTGCCCAGACCAATCCCAGGCACCCAGCCAGCACAATACGCGGCATGAGGGAGTGTGACGTCACCCCTTTCAGAGACTGAGTTTTCAAAGGCACAACTGGGTTTATTTCGACATCCCACTGCTGTGCCACCAAATTGTGATGACACCTCCCTTTTACACACTGAATTGTGATGGAAATGGTAATGCTGCCACCTTTTATTCACTTGGTACTGCTGCCACCTTTTAAAATCGTCGCCTCATGAATTGGGACTGACTCAGATGTATAATATAAAAATAATAAAAAAGTTTATTGAGAAAATAATAAATATAACAATATCTGAGGATGGTATGCGTTGCCTTTAACATATAATAGATTTCATCAACTCTTCCAGCCCCCCTGTCTTCAATAAATAGTAAACAGTATAGCCCTCACTGCCTGACAGAACTCTCACAGAGCAGTGGTACTTAACTCAACTCAACTGCCTCAACTGACTAGGCTCCACCCTTTTTATATCATACCATTCTCCGCCCTCCTGCTGGGATTGGCTGATGATTTGTATGTTCATTACTCCTGTTTCCATGGTTTTGTCACAGGGAGCATCCGGGTCAGGCCTGCCCATGCAGGCGCAATGGCCCAGCCAGTGCTCCCCTTTAAAAGGGTCACAGCCTATCTGGAAAACCCAGTCGTCAGTCTGCAATGGAGCCATTCCCCACCCACCCACACCACAGAGCATTATGCGTGTTTATTGTATATTTGGCATGGCTTAAGTTGTTCCTTTTGTTATTTGTCACAGCTGTGGCATTTGGTGGTTCAGAGGCATTTGGACCAGATGCAGGCAGATGTGGCAGCGGGATGGAGCCTACACAGCAAGGAATCACCAGGTGGCAACAGCGGACCCAGGAGGGAGCACAAACTGTTCCAGCTCAGGCGGGATAGCAGGATGAAGTAATACCCACAAAACACTTTTTCAGGTGTGTTGCACGACAGTCTCAACATGAACCATGTGGCTGACTGCACAACCACATAAACTATGCAATCAGAAACCATTCAGTCAATTGCACAACCACAATGTGAAACTTGCAACCATGATGTGATGCAGCTTTTCCCTTTTCCAAACATGAGCAGGATTTCATCCACTGAATACAACAGTGTGAACCAAAGATAAAGGTTCTATCTGGGTAACCAGATACCCCAGTTTGATGAGGAGAATGGACACAAGTCAAAAAGCTACCCAAATGTATTTTGATTCTGTGATTGAAGCCACAATGAAATTTTGGCTAGCGTGTTCTCCTCAATGCATGTGGGTTCCACATAGTCTCTTAAAGGCCTTTATTGGGAGTTGGCAATTTCTTTTATGTCAATTGCCACATTCCCTTTCAAGTCATCTGTCAAGGAAAGCAAAGCTAGAGAAAGAACAAAAAAAAGTGGGTAGGGCCACCATTTTCTTCTCTTTTACTTTGTTACTTCTTTCTCTTGTTCTTTTCCTTTTGCTCCCCTTTCCTCTCCATCAAGCTGGCTGTGGGTGATGGACAGATATCTAATGTTAACTGTCTGTTTGACGAAACAGCCACAGGCTGGTATGTTCTTTGAGATATCCACCCCAATCATATTTTCTGGTTAATATCTTCCAGAAGATGATAAGAATGGGGATGATTTAAATTTGACCCCTCTTTTGTGAGAATAATTTGCCCTTCTTGCCACAATACTTCAAAAACTAAATCTGCATTGCTATTTGAGTCAGTGACAATTCAAGAATAAATAGAAAGAGCCTTATTTCCAGGTGCTTTGTCACACAGTTGGATGTATTAAAGATTTAATAGCAAGGTCTAAAATATTCATCTGTCCAAAGAAAGGGAAAGACAGAGTGACAAACAATCTCAAAATGAAGTTATGTCAAATGTACCAGGAGAATTGCATATAGCCGATGTTGCAAAAATATAGCTACTGTTACTTAAAATTGTCACACTTTACTTGATGATCTAAAAAGCTTTTTATGTTTATTTTACTGGACAGAATTCTTATCATTTGCTAATGGATACTTTGTGTCAAATGAACTCTATTGTCTATTATGATTCTGTTTTAAGTTGATTATTTCATTATATCACCATTGTTTCTTATTTAAATTAAATAATCAGCATTATTATTTATTTCACAAAAACTAAATGCATGTGTGTAATCTGCTAATAGTTGGTGACTGACACACATTTTAATTTGCCTTTTACACACACACACACACACACACACACACACAGAGAGAGAGAGAGAGAGAGAGAGAGAGAGAGAGAGAGAGAGAGAAGTAGCATCTGTGATTTTTTTCCACTGATTAGTATTTTCACATTTTGTCAGTCCTTTATATAATATGTTGGGTAGCACCAGGATTCCATCATAGGGTGGGGGGTGGGGGGAACCTGATGGGAATCAGCTAGCAAAAGTTGTATAGATACCACTCTGTCTACTGTTTCTATGAGTGAATCTTGACTTAATGTATTGTAATTTCTATGGTCTCAAGGATTTGGCCTCAGCAGCTTCCTACCACCTATTGTGAAATAGCGAATCTGACAGTCTGGGAGAAACAGACAGGGACTGGCACTGTCTAAGAGAAAGACAGATAGGGCTAGATAAGGGATTTACACTTTCTGGAGAAAAGATGGAGAGAGAAGAAATAGGATTCTTAGAGTGTCTGTGAGGAAACTAAGTGTTTAGAGTTTGTAAACTTAGGAACTGGGTGCGCATATATTCAACTTTCTTAGTAATCAAACTTAAGTAGGATTGGGCTATATTATGCTCCTCATAAGACATTTCTTCCAGATACTATCTTGGTCGCCCTTCTCTGGACCCACTCAAGATTGTCAACACCCTGTTTAAATTGAGGTGCACAGTACTTCAGATGGGATCTGACCAGAGCAGAATAGAGTGGTACTATCACTTCCCTTGATATAGACAATATGGTTCTGTTGATGCAACCAAGAATCATATTGACTTTCCTGGCTACCGCATCACACTGCTGACTCATGTTCAATTTGTGGTCCACCAAGACTCCCAGATCCCTTTCACAGGTACTATTTTCCAGCCAGGTGTTTCCCATCCTATATCTGTGCAATTTATCAAGATATTTTAGGATAAATTTATGCTGTTTATTGCCAGTGCCTTGCACTGCAATTATTTATGTATACATGGTAATGAGAGCATAATTTATGAAATCAGTTCTAAGTAGAGATGGGCATGATTTAAAAAAAAAGAATTGCAAAATTCATTCAAAATCACTAATTCATCAATTCCTATTTGTATCAACTAATACTTCCAACAAATACAAATTGATGAATGTTTAGCCATCTTTGATTCATCAGTTCTTTAGACTATAACATGGGCCCAAGGCACCTAGAGAAACCAAATTCTCAGTGTAGCTTCCTCTTCCTCTTCTCTACAATACTGCCAAGTTTGTGGAAGACTGGATTTCTGGTGTCTGCATTATTTACTTCAAAATAGGCCACTCCATGAAAGTCTCACTACCCCCACCCACCCCCAGGTAGCTAGAGACACCAGTATTGAATTGCAAAAAAAACTTCCCCTGACTCTTCTTTGCAATTCCTTCAAGTTTGGAGAAGATCAACATGTAAGCCTATATTGGTCTTTCTTTCATTTTCCTTTAGATCTATGGTAACCGTTCTACATCCTGTATCAGGCAGAATATCTGTAAAATCTGATGCTCTTTCCATTAATGTGGAAATATCAGGATCTGTCTTAATTTAATGTTTCTCACATATATACAATATGCATCTACTTTTTAAAAAAAGTTGTTTGAAGCATAGCAAGTGCATAGAGTGGGTTTCAAAAACAAAAACAAAACCCCTACCCACCCCAACATACATGCACACACACATACACAACCCACAACCCACACAATGGCACTATTATGTCTGAACTGTGGTTATAAATTATAAATTATGCAGTAGGTAAAGGAAAGAGAACATATTTCTTCTTTCTTTAAGGTTTAATGTCATTTTAGTTTTAAATCCAAACTCCTTCAAAGATCATAATGCAAGAGAAATGTTTGTCAGCTGCTTCCTTCCTTTTTCAAAGATGCTCATAGATTTGTCTAAACATAGATGTGCCCATGCAGAGAATTAACAGCCCATAACTTGATTCTGTGTTTAAAACTGTGAAACATATGAAAGAAGCAGTGCCTCGAGCTTGATCTAATGATCGATTTGTGACAGAGTGGTTGATTTAATATGTTCTCCTTCTAAACATCATGCACATTTACTTCAAGCACTTGCTGTCACTTCCCTGATTTGTGCTCTTTCAGTTATGGCTAGAAGCAGAACTTTATGGCCATTACAGAAGCCCATCTGAATGCATTTTGTTATCACATGCATAGAGCAAGCCCATCTTAAGCAAAAAGGAATATTAAAACAGAGTATGCCAAGTAAGAGGACAAAGTTGATACCCAGTTTCCAGTTAAGGAATACTGACAGTATGATAAAGGGGAAAATGAATCATCTGGGACAGAAGAGCACTAAAACTGGCAGATGCTGTTTTTCTTTCTAAATCTTGGCAGGGAAAAAAACTATTTCCTTTTAATATTTGTTTCTTCAGTCAAGGAAGAGAAGAAAGATTTTAGTTACTGATACAGTTAGAGGATAAATGTTGAAAATCTACTTCCTTCAGTAAAAATATCAGCTCAAAGACAGGAAATAAAAATAGAAAGATGAAAACTAAATTCATGGGGGATGCATTGATCAAGTAAGAAAAGCTTGAGCTATTTACATGTTTTGTTCATAGGACAAAAATATAGTCCTTGTCATGTTTGAAATAACCCAATTATAATAAAATTAATGAACACCTTATCCCATGGTTTTTGATTGGCTTGTATGGAACAAAAACTGTTAGCTTAGTCATCATTAAGTTTATTTTAACAGCACTATTTCAAACGATTCAGAATACCTTGGTCCTTCTTGAATAGAAGATGTACTGCAAATATCTTATTTGATGGGACTATACCACGTATGAAGGGACAGTAGTGAGGTAGAGGAGAGAGTGATGAATTAAGACACAGAAGAGCTTGGTTCAAAACCCTACTCAGCCACGAAACCCTTGCTCCCCCAGCCCGGAACACGTAGGTTGTTTTAAAACTGGGCCACAACTTCATTTTCTTCTTTTCTTTTTAAAATATTTTTAATTTATTTTTATAAAACAATACAACATACAAATACAAGATACAAAAAACAAACAAAACAACAACTAGGCAGCAGTGCTTCCTTCCACCAATAGGGCATCTTAAATAATATTATCTATGCTTTTTAAGGAGGCATATGGTGACCTTATTTCTACTTAATTTTTTCCCCTTGTGTCTGCTGCATCCTGCTGAGGGTTTCCCTCTTTTGCCTATTTTGTGTATTTTTTTTTTTATTGGATGGTTGTTCTACTGCTTTTTTATCTGATGCTTCCTTGTTAACTCTGTAAACCGCCCAGAGTTCCATTACGGAAGATGGAGCGGTATAAAAGTGTAATAAATAAATAAATAAATAAATAAATAAATAAATAAATAAATAAATA
>JAHTLZ010000021.1:8049292-8067596 GCA_023846285.1 Phrynocephalus versicolor
TTGGATGGTGGTTTCATTTCATCTGTGGGAAGGGTCTGGGTTTGTGTTTGGTGTGGTTGGAAGGTGGTGGCATCTTGTGTCCTCTTGGACCTGGTGTCAGTCTTTGTGACAGAGGCTCGTCTGTTGACCAGGGCTAGTTTCCAGATGTCTGGCAAGCGGGAGGTGTCATCACGTTTATTCATGTTGTTTGGGTGTTTTTCTATTTCAATGGCTTCCATGATTATTCGACTGTTGAAGTGTTCAGTTTTGGAGATGAGTTTGGTTCTTTCAAAATCAATTTCATGACCTGTTGTTTTTATGTGCTGGAAGAGAGAGGAAGATTTTTCTTCTTTTTTGACTGTGTTCTTGTGTTCTGCGATGCGTGCGCTTATTCTCCTGTTTGTCTGTCCGATGTATATGGCTGGGCAGACTTTGCATGGTATTTCGTAGACTCCTTGGTTTTCTAGCTCAATCTTGTCTTTGGGGTTTCTTAAAATGTTGGCTATTTTTTGGTCGGTGCAAAAGGCTGTCTTGATATTGTGTTTGTGGAGAATTTTGCTGATTTTGTCTGTGGTGACTTTGATGTAAGGGAGGAGGGCAGTGCCGTTGTTCTCTTCTGTTTCTTGGTTCTTGGGGGGTGTTTCCTTTTGGATTAGTTTGGTGATGGTGTTTTTTTGGAATCCGTTCGCAATTAAAACATTCGAGAGAGTGTGTAATTCCGTTTTCAGGTGGTCTTTGTCAGCGAGGCGTTTGGTTCTGGAGATGAGGGTTTTTGCTACGGAGTTGATCTGTGCAGGGTGGTGGTGTGATTGTGCATTTAAGTAGCGGTTTGTATGTGTTTTTTTCTGGTAGATGGTATGTCCTAGGGAGCCGTCAGATTTTTTGTAGATTAGGACGTCCAGGAAGGGAAGTTGGTTGTTGGCTTCTATTTCCATAGTGAATTGTATTTTGGGGTGTAGGCTGTTGAGATGTGTGAGGAAGTTTTCCAGTTTATCTTTCCCGTGTGGCCAAATAACAAAGGTGTCGTCAACATATCTGAGCCAGAGTTTGGGTTTATGTTCGGACTTCTGTAACGCGTTGGTTTCAAAGTGTTCCATATATAGGTTTGCGATGACCGGTGAGAGGGGTGATCCCATGGGTGCTCCTTCTATCTGTTTGTATCTTTGTCCATTGTGGATGAAGTATGTGTTGGTTAGGCAGTGGTTGGTCAGATCTAAGATGTGCTTGGGGGGGTTGTATTTGTTGTGGATAGCTGTCAAGGCTTCTTGAATGGGCACTTGTGTGAAGAGCGAAACAACATCGAAGCTCACGAGTAGGTCATTGGGTTGTAGGTCTTGTTTCTTTATAATTTCTATGAAGTGGAACGAGTTTTGTACGTATGAAGTGATGGATTCTGCATAGGGCTGGAGTTGTTTGGCAAGAAATTTGGCGAGGTTTTGTAGAGGTGAGCCTATGGAGCTGACTATGGGTCTGAGAGGTGTTCCTTCTTTGTGAATCTTGGGGAAGCCAGAACACCAGCCTGAAGATGACGAGTGAGACCTCGTCGAATATATATATATATATATATAAATCACATGCAATTGATATATACAAATAAACTGAAAATTATATCAAACTTAACCCCAATTAACTTCTATATTGCTGACATGTGGACTCTTTCTATTAGCTATGGGGACCCCTTTGGACCTTAATAACTCAGCCCTCTGACCATCAAACCTCCCCAAATTTGGAGGATTACAGGGAAGTGCTTGAGGAAGCCACCCTGCCACTGCCATGCTGAAACATGGTTGTGATCTGTATTTTGAGTAGATAATGCAGGGTATGAGTAAAGTGGATAGAGGGAAGCTCTTCTCTCTCTCCCAAAATACCAGAACTAGGGGACATACACTCAAATTGAGGGCTGGGAGAGTAAGAACTGACAAAAGAAAATATTTTTTCACCCAGCGCATTGTAAGTCTGTGGAAGTCCCTGCCACAGGATGTGGTGATGGCATCTGGCCTGGATGCCTTCAAAAGGGGATTGGACAGATTCCTGGAGGAAAAGTCCATCACAGGTTACAAACCATGATGGAGAAACCAGGGTACTTCAAGGGCCAGATGCAGGGGAGTGGTATCAGGAGACAGATATCTAGTCTCATGCCCTCCCAAACGCATCTGGTGGGGCCACTGTGAGATACAGGAAGCTGGACTAGATGGGCCTTTGGCCTGATCCAGCATGGCTCTTCTTATGTTCTTATGTTCTTAATGTTTTGTTATGCTTATGTACTTGAAAATACAGGTCACAGCCATATATTGACATCAAAACCACTGGAGAGCTTCCTCAAGCTCTTCCCTTTAAGCACCAAAATTTTAGAGAGGTTTGGTGTTCAGGGGGCTGAGTTATTAAGGTCCAAAGAGGGTGCCCCTAAAAAAATCATTCTAATTGAATCAGGATTCGGAAGCCAAGCAGCTAATTGCTTGCCCATGGAGGGGGGGCTATTGTGGTTTTTCATTTCAGTTAGAACTTTTTCCCCTAGGAATAATCCCTTTGGAGTTTAATAACTCAGCCCGCTGGCCCCCAAACATTTCCAAATTTCAGGCACTTACAGGGAGGAGCTTGAGGAAGCTCCCCTGCCATTTCTTCTAGGATGAATCATTTCATTCCTAGAGGGAAAATGGTATTTCATTTTGTTTCATGATGAGACTTGTTCTACCATTTCATTACATAACAAAGGTATTTGTTATGTAACAAAATAACAAAACAGTGTTTCATGTTTTGTTTTGTGCCCATCTCTAGTTTCTTGCTTAGTCACTATTTCAAGCTATACTAACTTGGAAAACTGGTCATTGAAGTATTTACTTTCCCATCTTCAAGCTTGTAGAAACACAAATCTGTATTAGGTTGTGATTTCTGCTCCCCCCACACACATTGAATTCATTTATATTTCTATGTGCACAAATTTGTCTACATTAAACTCAAAACCCATTGAATAGCTCACTCATTCCTCAATTCCATCCCCTATTTCTTTTAAATACACACAGCTTTCCCAAATAATATGCTATTTTGTTATGCCATCTAATATTATTCACCCCTATAAATGATCCACCAAATGAATAGAATTTAATGCCATTTGATGTGATTGCGTGAGTCCCATGGATTCAATGGGTTTACTCTGTCTGGAATAAACAAGTGAATGTTCTTCCCTGAACATTTGTGTATTTGTCTTTTCTACATTAATGCACAGTCCCACTTTTTCAGTCTCCATTTTCAGGATAGTTGTCATGGTTTGCAGGTCTGGTTTTGCTCCTATGAATAGTGCAATGTCATCTATGAAGTCATTCCATGAGGCAGGAATATTTCTTCCATGGAATGTCCCCAGTGGGGTTGCCCATTGCTTTTCTCATGATTAAATCCATAGCAAGGAGGAATAGAAATGGGGAAATAATGCATCCCCACCTCACACGAATGCTGATTTTAAAGAAACCAATCAATCCTGTCTGTTTTAATACAGCAACTGGAGTTTAAATACAAATTCTGAAAAACATGAATGTATTGTTCAGGGACTCCATAAGACTTCACAATCTTCCACTGCAAATTTCTATGAACACTATTGAAGCCTTTTAAAAAGTCAATTAAGTAGATAAGTAGTGGCTTTTGGAACTCAATAAATTTTCGGGCTGTTTGGCCGTGTTCTGGAATTTTTCTTCCTACTGTTTTGGCAGACTCTGTGGCTAGCATATTCAGAGGGCAAGGAGCTCAGGGAACTAGGTGTTCTCTCTGTGCTCTGTGCTCTCTGTGCCCAGAGCACAGAAAGAAATCCTAGTTCCGTGAGCTTCTTGCTCTCTGAAGATGTCAGCCACAGAGTCTGGTGAAACATCAGGAAGGAAAGCTTCCAGAACATGGCCAAACAGCCCGAAAAACTCACAACAGTAATCACACATTTTCTCCACTTAGTGGGAACCCATTTTTTTGGCCAACATTCAGTGAACATCTTCATTAGCACCTTATTAATGGGAATGTTAGTATTTCTCCATGGTTCTGTCAGCTCTTGGACAATGCTGTAGAGAGCCTTGCTGTCATTTCTATTTGCTCCTTCCAGAGCTTCATTTCCTTCTTGTTCTAGCCACTTATTGTTTTGACATGCTGGTTTAACCTTTGATACTTGGCTGCACTTTCCCATTTCTCTTTTTCCATCTTTGCTTGGTCACAACTTGGTGACTTTTTCTTTTATCAGATTCCATTTTTGGAATCTGCCATGACTCAACTTTCAGATAACTTCACCCGGATGACTGAGAATCTGCACAGAAGGATTCCATGTCATATCCCAAAACCAACTCTCTTTCCATGTAGCTCTTATTCTCCCAATGGATATTTATGCACTTTTGACAAATGCGTGATTAAAAGATGTCCAATGATCTCCAGTGTGAACTTCATTCTCTAACCATTTGGATCAATTTTCAATTTTCAAATTGGAATTGTTGTATGATGGGAGGATCCTTTGAATTTTCAGATGTATGGTATTTTTGTACTCTTTGCACTCAAAGTGTGAAGGAAGATTTTAAAAGGTAATGGTCTGATCCAGCATCTGCCCCTCAGTACACTCATACATTTTACATTGCTGACTGCCACTGTTGGCTGATACAGATGTAATCTATTTCATTACTCACAGCAACATCAGGAAACTTCCATGTCTTTTTGTGGATGGCCCTATGCACAACTAGGTGTTTACAATAAGTAGATTGTTCAAGCTACAAAACAGTCGCAGCCTCTCACGGTTGTCATTTGTTAGAGATGCTGTCATTTATTTTGCTTTGACAGGGCTGGAGACAGTGAACCTTGATGCAACAAATTCTACAATTCCATGACTTCATGAGCTAGTAATAGATACTCCAATTTTTCCTCATCAGATTATCCTGCTTATCTGAAGTCTATTATGTAGAATTAAGGAAGAAAAGTAAGGTACTTGCTGGTTTGATAGAGAAAAGAAGAGAAATCTAATAAGAAACCTCAAAAGATCAATAGCATTCCATCTGACAATCTGGTTATTTACTCTGTTGTTTTCTCTTGTAATAGAGCACTGCCACAATATTATTGCTGCTCATTGCATGACATCCTTTCCTGGAAAAGGGAAAAATAGAAGTACACACTCTGTAGCGTATATAAACAGATGGTAAGCCTATAACAGATGGATTAGTAAGTATTCCTTCTGGGTATGTGGTAATGCAAATAATTGACTTTCATCAGTATAATGGAAATTGCTTTATTTTTGAACCTATACTCCCTATAATTTTGTTTACAGAATGGGACTGACATATTTTTTAAATTTCTGTTTAAGATTCTAGACTTCATATTTAAAAACCTTTCAACTGGTCATTTTATGTATCTGCCTGTTTTGATATCTTTGAATCATAGAATCATAGAGTAGTGAAGTTGGAAGGATCCCATAAGGCCATCATGCCCAACCCTCTGATTGGTGCAGAAATACAAATCAAAGGATATCTGCCAGGTAGTTATCCAAATTTCTCTTGAATTTCCAAGAGAAATTTCAGCTTAGTTTCTTTATCATCCATAAAATGTTCCTCAGTGTTGTCCGTAAAATGACCTTGAGACTTCTTGCATCAAGGAAAAGAGTGTCATATCAATAAAATAAATATTTTAAATCTAGCAGAAAGGTCAGTAACTTTAATTGGTCTGGGGGTGAACCTCCCCCTCATTGGGGCCATCATGTATGCCATTGCTTCTAAAGGGACTTTATTCAATTTTTTAAATATGGGAAAGGGTCTTGCTTTAGAAGCACTTTTTAAGGACATAGAAAGTTTGGAGAGCTTCAAATTCCTTTTTTTGGAACATTTTTCTGTGGTGGTAGGGATCCAAAAATTGTGTGGGGACCACAAAAATAGTTTAAGTGTTATATACAGCCTTCGGGACACATGTTGCATGCACACATGCATGCACGCAGGTGCACGCAGGTGCGTACACACACACGTACAGAGATACACACACACACAAACACAGACACACAGACACACACACACACACATGTCTAGAAATATTAAGTATACTCCTTCGCCACATTTTAAACTCATTAGTTGCTATGCCCCCAAACAGGAATTCACAATACTTGCTGAATTTCTCTTGGTGTTCATCAGCAGACTATGGATTTAGTCATTAAAGATAAGGGTAAAGTATAGAGTGGCCATTGGACCAGCAATAGAGAGGGAGTGTGAATATCGCCATTGTCCACATAACAAGTCTATTCAGGCCATTGTCTATCTACGAGCCTATTCAGGCAATTGTCCAACCTATGAGCCTATTCATACCAAGTTGATGTGAAATCAAGGTAAACTATAAATTGGAGGCATTGCCACTAACTTTCCTCAGACTGAAAAAGTTGCTTGGATGAGTAGAAAAACATTTTGATCTGAAGAAAAGAAGTCCAGTTGCCATGACTCAGCTTCCAGTTTACTAGGAGAAAAGTGGATTTTTGTTCAATAAATGGAGAGAAATTAAGTAAATTACACGGCTTAGTTGAAGAGAAGGAGGGAGAGCAAAAACTATCTAACCAATTCACTGATGGGAACTTGGTCAGTGACCCCATTGGCCATGTACCCTGCCATTTAGGATGGATTGGCCATCAATGAATTAAAAATAAACTCAACAACTGCATGATGTAAAGCTCAATGCAGATTATTCCTGTGGAATCATCACTTTTGAGGAAGGAGCCGCCTTTCCTTGTTCTCCAGGCAGGGATGTCTTACCTTGATTCCAGATAGGTTGCCATTGCTGTAGTTCACTTTTTGCCCAATGTGACCCCCTGATTCAATGTAAAAGGGCACTCACGGGGGTGTCAGTTCCCCTCAGTATTCAAAATATATCTTTAAAAAAAAAGGTTTCAACTCAGCATTGGAACATACTATTGCTAGATTACTTAGAAGGGTAATTTTGAAAGAGACAGAGTGGTGGAAATTGCCAATTAGTCATTTGTTAGTACCTTAGGGCAGTTTCTATTATTGGAGCTCTGTGCAAACTGAGCTCTCTGCCTCTGTCCCTGTGGACGCCTGCAAATTGTTGTTTGGATGGCTACAGAAATGTCACACAGGAAAACTCAATTTCTACAGTTGTGAACAACAGCGAATCACACCATCTTTTCTCTGTTGTGTAGTTACACATTTAAGTCAGCAAACTGGACATTCTAGTGGACCCATTATTTCCCCCATATCATACTTTCATCTGTTGATTTTCTCAAATTTCATTCCCCAACCACAAACCACGGTTCAGATCTCACAAATATGTACAAATAGTTTCAAATATTGGATGCAAACAGAGTGGATACAAAGTGGATGGGCTGTAAACCAGCTTAAAATGATACTTGTAAGTATCAGACTGAATTGGATGGTATTTGCACACCTCTAGTGACACACTGGGGAGAGGCACTTAATAACCGTGTTATGATTCTGACAAAGAAGAATTAGCAAACAATTTTCAGTTCTATTAACTTCAACAATCTTTGTTATGATTAAAATTTGTTTTATTAAATTGTGTTTGTTTGGTCATATTTACGTGTTCTGCTGTCGAAGTAAATTCCATCTGATTTTGTTCCAGATTGTTATGAGAGAAAGGCAGAAAGCATGAGAATGATTGTCTGCAATCCAGTTGAGAGAAAAAGACTCTTTCTCAAGGGCTACTCTGCATATGCATTAAGAATTATTCAAAAGCATGGCTGTTTAGAGAGATCTGAATTATGCATTGAACAAAACTTAGCACAAGGAGATAAAGGAAATATTTCTCCATATGGAGAATATAAAGGTAATTTGTGATGCTGCCCGTAAAATTAGCAGGAATGGATTTGATTCATTTAAAAAAGCAGAATGTACTCTGTATATTTTTGAATGATGACAGCAGAGGAGATGCTTTGGATAGGATTTAACATTATAACATTTCAGAGAAACCCATCTGCAGAAACCTTCCATAATTGATGCTTTCAAAGTAAGTATCCCATGGGACTTTGCTCTGACTGGGTATAGCTGTGTTCTGAAGTGAAACCAATTGTGCTAGAACACAGATTGGATTTGAGTCTCCACTATCCTTCATTTTTGCCTCGCTATGTCCCAGACATACTTGTGTGCACATGCATATACAAGTTATGCACATTTACTTAAGAACTTCCATGCATATACTTTCCCATCCTGACCCAGTATCACCAGGCAGGTGGTTGCAGGACACAGCCAAATTCAGGGACAAGTGCTAACCATCTCCATTGTTATTTGATTGTCGGATTTCTAATGCTTTGCAAAAGCTATCCTTGCCATCATTACCATTATTATTAACAACTCCACTTCCTCTTTCTTCAATTTTTTGTTCATGACCATATTTAACAGTATTTGTTCTAGGGACATTTGACCCCTTTCCCCTATTATACCTGGGATGTTTATTTATCACCAGTATACTGAATATATATATCATGTTCAGTATACCTTACATCAATTTTCTTTTACTGACATGGTTTTGATTATTCTTTTATTTCACATTTCCGTTCTTCTTTATTCCTTTATTAATATCTTCTTGCCATATTTGTATTCCTCTTGCATTATATATCTTAATTAGCAATCCTTTTCTAATGTATTTATTGTATATATTCTATTTTCTATAATTTCTTCTTAGTCATTTTTCTACATTCTCCTTTAAATTTCCATTGTTTAATCAATGTTTTCAGTTGTATAA
Source organism: Phrynocephalus versicolor (assembly GCA_023846285.1). NCBI lineage: Eukaryota > Metazoa > Chordata > Lepidosauria > Squamata > Agamidae > Phrynocephalus > Phrynocephalus versicolor. The sequence continues at coordinate 8,057,972 of JAHTLZ010000021.1, forward strand.
TATTTAACCAGGAAATTTCTTCTCTTAAATTCTCTTTTATATTTCCCCAATTTTGTATTTGTTTCTGTAAACTTGCCTATCAAATGTTCTGGAAAAATACTTCTGTTACATGTGTCAAAAGTAACACTGGTGGAATTAATTTCCATCTATAATTCTTCTAAAATTCCATCAAATTTTTCCAGAACAGATAGTCTGTATTTCTCAGATCCTCTTTAATGTTTTCCTGGGAGAACATATGTATTCTCCCTTGCATTCCTTTAAACTCTTTCTTACTCCATTTCAACAGTAACATCCAAACTTCAAACATCAGTTTGGGAATAATCTACATAGCACCTCACTTCTTGAAGTTTGAGGGTTGGATTGTAGATGTATGTGAGGAAAACATAAGCTGTGACCTAGCTACCATTTTAAGATTGGGTGGAAACTGGCTTGGGGAGATCTCTGAGTTATATATTGGCTGGAGTTGTTCTGAGAGACAACAGGGCATCAGATTTCCAAGCTCACCTTGAAAGACAGGTGGCACAGTGAAACTGTACTCCTGACTTAAGTTTTTACACTGTTGTAAGGAGGAGTACCGCAGGAGTGGGATTTAAAATGTATCCTGTTTGATCATGTGTGTGGCCCTTGCTGAAGTCCATTATTTTTAAGTACACTAATATTTCAAATTTATATAATAATAGGTGAACTTCTTCAAAGGCTACACTTCTGTACAGCTGAAAACTAAATGGAGCCCCATTAGATATGTGAACCTATCCTTTTCCTAACAATGTCTCAGGCAGTGTTCAGGACGTCTAAATTAAATTCTGCAGTGAAATATCTGCAGTGAAACTAGAATGAAACAAATTTCTCAGTAATTCCTGGCTGTCAAGTAAAGTCCATGTGATTCAAAAGAATGTATGGGTCAGTGCTTATTTGGATAGTTGCATGAGGAGTTTAGAATGCAGTCCAACGCTCACTTAATATGATTTTACTTATGGTGTTTGTTAGCTGTATTGGTCAGAATCCTTTTGGGATTTTACTCCAGACCAAGCGAAATTGCACACATAATGGAAGCAGATTGCAGCTAATTAACAAGGTGCCTGATTTCACACTAAGCACATAACAAGGAAAGCAGCTGCAATTAGCTGTAATTCACCATAATGAATTGATGTATTTTCACATACTCGAGAGTAAAATCCAAGTAGGATTTTGGCCATTGAGTTCAATTTTTGGATGGAAAAACAGCACCAAAGATAACAATTAAATAAAAATAACAGAGATAAAGCCAGACTGACTTAAAGGCAGTGGCTACTCCCCACTAAAATAGCCCCCCCTCTGAACAGTAGAATTTATATAATTATTGATTTATGGCCTAAGCAATCAGTTTTGTGGTCTATACTCAAGTTGGGACTAGCAGTTAAACATAGACTAATGCATTTTGGGTTCCAGTGAAAAAAGCATACCGTTTAAAAAAGCAATATAAATGGTAGCAGCAACACCCAATACATCTTACTCCGAAAGAAGATACAGTGGTACTTCAGATAACGACTGCCCCAGATAACGAATTTTTCAGATAATGACTGCAAATTTCCAGGTATAGGATTGTCTCTGTAGGACTGTCTCTGATAACAGTTTTTCCCTATGGGCTGCCTCGGATAATGCATCACAATTTCTAGGTATAGGTCTGCCTCAGATAACAAATTTTCTCTATGGGCTGCCTTGGATAATGAATTTTCCTATGGGCTGCCTCGGATAACTAATTTCCAGCATGCATCAGTAAAAAAGAGTTATCCTGGGTGGCATTGCATCTGTACATTTAAAGTGCACTTTATAAAGAGTTTTGAGCAAAACTCTAGGCATCTGTGCCTTTTTCCTAGGCTCTGGAACGGATTAAATGGTTTCCCATTCATTCCTATGGGAAACCGCGTTTTGGATGACATGTTTCGGATAATGACTAACCTCGGAGAATGAATTACCATCGTTATCGGAGGTACCACTGTATATTGAGGCAAAAAGGTATGAAACAAAAGAAAGAGAATAAGGAAAAGCCTTTGTTTTCATGACAAACCAACAAACTACAATGGAGCAAAACAGTAGTGAGGCACAAAGAGAAAGAGTAGACAAATCTGATATGATAACACATTCTAAGTCCAAAGTGTCCTGATCAATCCTATAGATTGTGCATCCAAAGGGCAATTTGGTATTTCATTGCTGTAAAGCATAATTTTATCCCAATTGTATTCTGCTGGGCACACACTGGAATGCTCAAACTATATATTGCAATTGAAATCTATTGACTGTGTTCAATAGAACAAAAAGAGGTTTTACGTAATTATGCACATGGAATATTTTCCAAGATACAGAATAGTTTTTTTAAGCAATCTAGATATGCATGATAGTTGCACGACAGTACTAAAGGAAAATAAGTGAAGAACTGTGATTCTTCAAATTGCGTGTGAAAATTTTGTAGCAAAAGTTTCATTACACAAAGGAAAATTACTGGTTAAGCTTGGTCTTCCATAGTTGGAACAATGACAATCCATACATTTTATCACCACAGTGCACTTCGGAAGAATTTTGCTAAAGCTGAGTTCCTTGGAAGAGAAAAAAGTATATTGCCACTGATCCTTCATTGTGACAGAAGTTAATTTTCAACAGTAGGATTTGTACTTAGCCAAAATATATTAGAAGACTTTTTGGTTGTGGGCCAATGCGCTGTATTAGGCTATTGGGAATTTTCTTTCAAAAGTCCAATGAATTATAAATTAATTAATTTGGCAGAGCCTGTGAGGAAATACATTAGTCGTCATTATATTGATACAGTGTTTTCTCCTGTAATGAATGAGATCCTTGGTAGCCAAATGGTATGTAAATCTTATTGTTGGGCTTGAAATCCATCGCTAACCATGGCAGGAGAACATGAATAATTGCTGCACATTTATTTCTCTGCTAACAATTATAAATATATCTCTGGCTTTAGATTTGTGAAAATTCATCTTCAATTTTTTTTTGTTCTCACATAGAGAACTGAATTCAGCATTTGATCCTGCCCAGAACTGCATGTAGACTGGACACATTAACCCTGCCTTCTCAAGATGATTTGATTCAATTGTACATTCTAACATGGCTGTGATCCAGAGAGGGAAAGTGGAAGCCATTGTCAGAAGGGTTATCCCATTCCCCCAGAGCAGAGCACCCAGGTGATTTGGTAAATAGTAGTCAGCAGGCAGAATGAGGTATGAAAAATTATACTAAATTTCATTTACAACCTGGAAAATTAATAATATGGCTATGCACTCTTACAGTAGGAAATACCCTGTATACATTAAATATAATTGTGATAAAAGTAATTACAATAAATATTTGGAGACTGTCTGGACATCCCCTCATTTCAGTCTTCCAATTTGATTTATGGATGAAGAAGTGTGCTTTGGTTGATGTTTCTTCTAAGTTATTAAATATTTATTATCAGTGACTGAATTCCTGAGTTGCTTAGTGTGGTGAGTTCCAGCAGAGTAGATCCATTGAACCAAAGGGTGTTCGGTGAGTCAGCTTCCAAGTTTCATTGATTCAAATAAGTCTGTTGTAGTTGTGAATTACTACACTAAGCAATAGGATTTCAGCCACTTCATACAATTTAATTGCATACAAAGGAAAATGATTTATGACAAATGTCAAAAGAAAAAAAATTAGAAGCACTTTCTTTCAGAGTTTAGAATGCAAGAGTTCAAAAAAGGTGGATAGGAGAGCTGAAGTTCAAGTGGTGATTGACTTTAAAAGCCCAAGTTCTCCACCATCATTAACCTTTGTCCTATTAATTTGCTCACATCACTAATTACTTTTTGATAACTTATAAATAAATGTCCAAATGTTTAAATGGAAAGTCTGTGTACTAGGTCTGGACTAATACAGCAGTGTGACATGGCAGTCAAGAAAGTCAATGTGATTCTTGGTTGCATCAAAAGAAGCATAATGTCTAGATGAAGGGACATGATAGTACCACTCTATTCTGCTCTGCTCAGACCCCACCTGGAGTACTGTGTCCAGTTCTGTGCACCTCAATTTAAAAAGGATGTTGACAACATCAAACAGATCTAGAGGAGGACACCCAGGATGGTTGAAGATCTGGAAGAAATGTATTATGAGGAGTGACTTAGGGAGCTGGGAATGTTTAGCCTTACAACTAGAAAGTTGAGAGGGGACATGATAATCATTTTTAAATATTTGAAAGGATGTCATATTGATAGTTAGAGCTGTTCAGCAGTGGAATATACTGCCACAGAGGTTGGTGGAGTCTTCTTTGGAGGTTTTAAGCAAAGGCTGGATGACCATCTACTGGAAGAACTTTGATGGGGGGTCCTGCTGGCAGGGGTTTGGACTGGATGGCCCTTGAGGTCTCTTCCAACTCTATGATTCTATTATTCTAATACCAAATTTGGAGCCAAATCAGCCTCATGCAGAATTATCTGCATCTGGAAGAATGGTCACATTTGGTTCTAGGACAAAGCAATGATAATTTGAATTCAATTGCAGATGAATTCAGCTTATTCTTTTCCATAACACAATTTGTTTCTGGTGTACTAATTCCCAAAGCTATCTAGATTTACTTCCCTGTGTCATGTCTATGATGCTTCCTAATAGAGATGGGCACGGAATGAACATTTTTTCGTTTCCATTACCGTTTGTCGTTTCCATTATGTAACGAAACAACAAATGAAAATTGTGATGAAAATGAAATGAAATGAACAGAACCACGAAAATTGTGGTTGTTATGTTTCGTTTCCGTTAATGGTGACGCGCAATGAAATGAGCTGTTTTAAATGTTAAAAAACGCCGTGGACATCCGTAAAAATGCAGCGATAATTATTTATATTGTCTGATAACACCTACCAGGGGGTTTGGGGTCCTTAAAACATTTGGTTTTGTCTTATCCCATCGCAATGTATTTTTCTTTTCCTTTTAAAATGGATGTCACCACCAGCCACAGAATGGAGGCAAGCCATGTGATGGGATCATGTTCAACCAATAGCATGCCCAGGTTGCAGACTGGGTGGGCAGGTCTGGCAGTCACAGAGGACATAAAAAGCTCTGGCAGCCCCCATCCTCCTTGCAGTCTCTGGTGGGAGTTAGGGTGGGATTGCTGTCTCTGCGACTCTAGCTTCAGTCCTGCATCCTCCCTGTGTGCATGCATGCTGTGTACCTCTCGATGAATACCCTCCCTTGCCCCACAGTGCAGTCACTCTGCGGCTGCCTTGCACCCTGCACAACGCCCGCCGCTGCCTTTGCAGCCTCCCTGCGTACCTAGTCTATACTGAGTCTTTGCCAGCATCCATTTTTTAGTGTTTTCCTTCTGGTCTGGGGCGTTGGGGGATGCCTGCACACGGAAATGCTTTAAAAACTGAGCAAAAAGCGGGTAGAAATGACAAACGAAAAAATGAAAAACGGCAACAAAATTTTTCCAAAAATTTGCGACAAACGGAAACGAACCGAAACAGACCTCTCAACGACAAACGGAAAACTGAAATGCCATTTTTTTGATTCGTGCCCATCTCTACTTCCTGATTTGATGAACATCAGTGAGGAAAACAAACAAACAAACAAAATATGACTAGTGCAATTTTTCATTGCATTGATTTTACAGATTTAGAAGTATGTTCAGTTCTGTTGCATGCATACATCAAATTGTCTGGGATCAAATTATTCTGGAGTAAACCAGAATACATTTCAAAGCCCCAACGCGACCTCCAAATTGGAACAGAGACTCTGCACAACCCTAATACATAGCATTGTTTAGCATTGTAGATGTTATGCTGTTCATTTGGGACACTTTTCTGCCCTTATCTATACGTATTTAAGTATCCCATGTGATTTCTAAATAAAAAAAAAACCATTGCAAAAATATTGTTAATAACAGCTTTTCCAAGGTTCTTGATCACACATATAGTCTTCTAGCAAGCTGGAACTTCAATCCTTCACACTCCTCATTGACTGAAAGGAAAGACCAAGAGCAAAAGGAGCAAGACTGAGTTAGAATCTGGTTTCCTACGTGTCCCATATTCTAGCTCCTGAATAAGGTCTATTTATCAATGGAGCTTGTTTGAAAATCAAATGATGTTCTCTCATGGCTATCTAAACTGGTTTTGTATGCTTATAAACATAATATGTGAGACAACCATCCTCTTCAATTTGTTCTCAAGTATTTATTAGAAATTGCAACTGATGTCCTTCAATATGATTTCAGCCCATCTGCTTTGATTTGTATCTGACTGAACTTGCGTATTTCCAATAATAAACATAAGAAAAATAAAGTGCTGTGACCTGGGATAGGGCGTAAAAATCTGTGTCAACAACTACTTCCACCAATTTCCTTCCTTCCTCCCATCCTCCCATCCTTTCTTCTGGTTGAAAGCTGTGCCCATTTATATAGTTGTTAGGTTTTTTCCATAATGCTTTTGTGACCTATTCCAATCAAATCCCTCCTGATGATTCACAAGCAAGCACCCAGTTAGTTGGATTGTGATCTGCAATGTCTTTCCGTTCTGAAAATAACAGTGATGCAAGTCTCTTTCTATTCAGAACAAGATGTCCTTTCAAAATTGTCCCCATGGACAGAGGAACGTCCTCTCCAGAATTTTGTATCTAGAGTCCAGAAAACACTACTCTTTTCATTGGTAGTTAAACTGCCAATTTATTAATGCTTTGGGGTTGCTAGTTCTGTATCAATATTACTTACATTTTTGAAAATGCTCAGTTTGTTAAACTCTTCAAATGCCAAAGTAATAACCAGTGTTCTAGAGAGGCCTGCTGTGCTTCAAACACTGTGTCAGCCCCCCCCACACACACTTAACTTTGAAACTCTTCAGAAATGAACAAATACTCATGCTTCCCTTTGGACTCCAAATAAATCCTGAAGCTGAAACATATATTGACTTAATATGGAATACATTTTCTGACTGTTCAACTGAATCCACAAATACAATACAAAGACAATTCTGAAAAAAAAATGTGTCTAAAAATAAAATCCTCAAATAGAATCTCTTCCTTTATTTGTGTATTTTCCAGGAATTTAATGAGTTGGCTGGAACTGCTGCCCAAATAATTTAATAATATAGTGGTCCATTTTTCTAATAGCTACATGTTGTAAACCAAGACTGATTTCTATAGAGAGAATTACTGGATAACTGAAGCATATCAGTCTCACTCTGTGTATCCTTCAATATTTCAGAATCCATCTGTGCTGTAGCTATCACACAATTCATTTATCATATCCTTTAGCAATGGTAGCAAAGTTCTTAATTGGCTAATTCACATCTGCTGACCTTTCCTTCTATACAGTAAGGTGTCAATGAACCTGTCAGGTCTGACATCCATTCTTGTGTTTGTCACACCAGCAATAAGGTAGTGCTTCAATTGATCTGCAGTTCTGCATAGTTGTCAACTTTTTGACACTTCAGATCCCCCCTTGCTTTCATTGAGCCCATAGGCATCCATCCATGCACACACAATAAACTGTAGTTCTAGAGAGTCTAGTGGCATTAATATAGCAGATGTTGTTCTGAAGTGAAATAAGTAAGAATTATTTACACTAGAAGCTTTTGAATAATAATTTGTATCAATAAAATAGTACAAATTACCTAGTACTTGTTTTACTTCAATTTGCAAATGGACCTATAACATTAGAAATACAAGCTTAACCCTGTTTTTTAAACAAGAAAACATATATGATGAGTGATGAAATGGAAAAAAATACAACTTTGTCCAATGGAGACCAGATATGTTATGAGAATGGCCAACTATCTCTCACAGCTGGAAGATCCTGCTTACTGGAGAGCCTTTACTTTAGCCCGCTGCTCAGTTATTCCTTCAAGGGTTTTAGAAGGGAGATATGAGAAAATTCCCTATGAAGATAGACATTGCACATGCTCCCAAAGGGAGGTGGAATCAATGGTACATATGTTTTTTTTGTTGTTGTCCTTTTCACCACCTTTATAGAGAGAGATTTATTCACCCATGTTTAGATAGACTAACAGTAGAGGCAAACAAGATGGGTTTGGAAAGACTATTAAGTGATGAAAACTCTCTTATTTCCAAACAAATAGCCAAATTCTGTTTATACCTGATTAAATTCCATACTAAGAAGATGGGCTAATTTTAACCAGAAAATTCTTTACTTTCTTTTACTGGTTCTGTTTCCTTTTTCATTTTAATATTATATGTATAGTATTATATCTGCATTGTTTTTGTAACCAAACAATTTTGTAATCATGTTGGCTTTTAATGACTTTTATGGTTTTATACCGCAATAAAAACCTATCTATCTACAACTTCGTCCTGATCTAGACCAACATATCCACAAAATGCAGTGGAGGCCATTCCTTTCATGTAGTTGTATCCAACTGTGTCCTTCTATCAGTTGAACCAATGGCAGATTAAATCATTATTCATTTCTGAATTACCATTGACACTCCATCTTCAAACGAATGAGGAACTCTCTGAAGTAGATTAAAAGTTGGACTGGTGGTTGAGAAAATTCTTGCATAAACAGAAGTCTGCTGTCATTGTGTTTCATTAGTAGTGTAATCTTAACTCAAAGAGTTGCAAGTATGTTGCCTCTATGTTGTTGTTCATTCGTTCAGTTGTGTCCGACTTTTCATGACCCCATGGACCAGAGCTCGCCAGACCTTCCTATGATCAACTGCCTCCCGGAGTTTTGTCAAATTCATATTGGTTGCATCAATGACACCGGAGTAGTATCATCTGCATATCTGAGGTTGTTGATATTTCTTCTGGCAATCTTAATTCCAGCTTGTGATTCATCCAGACCTGCCTTTTGCATTATGTACTCTGCATATAAGTTAAATAGGCAAGTATACAGTGACAGTATGCAGCCTTGTCATACTCCTTTCCCAATTTTAAACCAGTCAGTTGTTCCATATCCAGTTCTGACTGTTGTTGCTTGTCCCACATATAGATTTCTTAGGAGACAGATAAGGTGGTCAGGCACTCCCATTCCTTTAAGGACTTGCCATAGTTTGTTGTGGTCCACACAGTCAAAGTCTTTGGCATAGTCAATGAAGCAGAAATAGATGTTCTTCTGGAACTCTCTGGCTTTTTCCATAATCCAGCGCATGTTGGAGATTTGATTTCTAGTTCCTCTGCCCCTTATGTTGCCTCTATATAACATACTTAATTCTGGTATTTTGTGATACCTTTCTCATGACCTGCATTATTTTGTATGTCCTCCCGAGTGAGATCCAACTGGTGCCAAAATTGATGACATTCCTGTTCCAGAAGTTTTTTAATTGACACAGTATTGATTGTGGATCCTCTGATGGCAATTTTAGTGTAATGATTTCAGTGTAAGGTTTTTATTATTGTTTTTACTTATTTATTGATATTCTATGTTTTAACTGTTTTAATCTTTTTGATTGTAAGCCGCCCAGAGACCTTTGGGTAGTGGGTGGCATATAAGTTGTAAAAATCAATCAATCAATCAATCAATCAATCAATCAATCAATCAATCAATCAATCAATCAATCAATCAATCAATCAAACAAACAAACAAACAAACAAACAAACAAACAAACAAACAAACAAACAAACAAACAAACAAACAAACAAACAAACAAACAAACAAACAAACAAA
>JAHTLZ010000021.1:8079240-8107178 GCA_023846285.1 Phrynocephalus versicolor
TCATCATCATCATCATCATCATCATCATCATCATCATCATCATCATCATCATCATCATGTGACATCAAGAAATCCATGTTTTCTAGGTAAAGACTATTCAGAAGTAGTTGACAGCTTCTTTCTTCTGAGGGCTTTTTGGAGACTGGACAGCTGTCTGGTTCGTCTCAGATGCACAATGGGCAACTGAAGCTATCCAGGCAGCTATCACTTCTAGAATATAATATGTTATGCATTATTATATTTGAAAAGTTGCCTACAACTATACATTCTTTAAGGAATAATATCTTGATTCCTCATATGTTTGTTTGCTAAATTTGCAAATGGTTCATCTTCAAAGTCATGTTGTTTACTTTAGGAGATATACTGTGACCTCACAAGTTCCGTCTTCTCAGCTTTGCATGGCAGAAACACATATGCTGCCCCTAGTTCTCCTCCAGGCAGATCTTATAGAATAATACACTGACTAATGGAGGGGCCTCAAAGGCCGTTGAGTTCAGGTCCTGCTCAATTCAGGAATAAATATCAAACTACATCTGACAGATAGTTATCTAGTTTTCCTTTGAATTCCTCCAGCACTGGATCACTCACCACCTCCCAAGTGAATTGGTTCCATTGTTGTACTGTTCATATTTGCTACATATACTGCTCTTTGGGATAATTAAGAACACATCTTACCCTTCCTCTGGATGACAACATTTCAAGTATTTGCTTTCGTATCTCTCCTTCAGTCTTATTTTCTCAGGGCTAAACCTGCCCAGTTTCAGTCTTTCCTTCTCAGGCTTGGTTTACAGTCCCCTGATCATACTTGTTGTCCCTCTGAACTTGCTCCAATTTGTCAGCAATGCATCGTTCTTAAAGAGTGTTGTCTGTAACTGGGCACAGTACTCAAAATAAGTAGAACAAATAGAGTGGAACTAGCATTTCACATGATTTAGAGACTATATTTATTTTAATGCAGACAAGGAAGAAGCTCAATATATGGAAGACTCTTAGATCATTCCCTATCTCCAAGTGTCTCTTATTATTCCAGTACCTGCATTCTCACACTAGCTTTCAACTCCCTATGCTCTTATCACTCAAATTCTTTTCTTATAAATAATCTGTCTTGCACTGGATTCTAACATAAGATATATTGGTAAACTGATCACAGCTGTTTCCCCTTCAAAACTGAACAAACAAAAATCTTAGTAACTATGTTTAATGCCATATTTAATCTCACAGTCGATAAAGCTGTGTTTATTACAGAAAAAACTGAAACTGAAACTCATTTATGATAGATTGGGTAGTGTTGCGGATGGAGAGAAGGCATTTTATATTTAGACAGCACAGAAAAATTAAATTATCCTTAGCCTATAACTGCTCACATAGTTAAAAAGCAAAACCAAAGAAGTGCACTTCAAAAACAGAATTATCTTTGTGATATAAATAGTGCTAAATAAATTTTAGGATGTGCAACGCATGTAGCATACATGGATATGCTGTACATGTTGATGTTCTTTCATGTCACCTATCCCAGTCCCAGACAGAGATATAGCAGCAATATTGTCAAGGTATTGTGAGCCGCCCAGAGACCTTTGGGCATACAAGCTAAATAAATAAATAAATAAATAAATAAATAAATAAATAAATAAATAATAAGGTACTGAGCCAAAAATAGCCACTATCCATACCAAGCTCTAATATTCTTGGCCACCTATTAACTCATGGGATTTATTCATAATGGTTTAGGGAAATGGCTAAGATTGTTCTAGAGGGCACCTTGTCTTGTCTGTAATGAGCTTTGCTTTACAGCAAGGAGCTAGAGTGAAATTATTGTTTTGCTAGCATTTTTAAGTTGCAGATATGGGGCTGCCTTGGAGGTAAATGTGGAGGCTCCAGCTAGTACAGAACGCAGCAGCCAGATTAATAATGGGGTTGAGAAGACACCAAAGCATCTCTCTTACACTGGCTGTGCTGCACGTGCTGACGATTTGTCACTTCAAGGTACTAACATTGACATACAAAGTTCTAAACAATTTAGTAATTTGTTGTCTGTCAGGCAGGATTCTTCCAAAGAATTCTGCCTGCATCACCCACTCATCTCAGGTAGGTAACTTGAGGGTCCCTATGCCAAAAGAAGCCTGTACATTGTCAACAAGGAACTGAGCCTTTTCAGTAGCAAGGCCTTGGTTGTGGAAGCAACTCCCACCTGTCTGTGAAGACTCTCAGTCATCCAGGTGACTTTATCTGGAAGTTGAGTCATGGCAAATGGACTTCTTTTTCTTAAGAGATTGAAACATTTCTCTGCTCATCCAAACAGCTTCATCAGTCTGAAGAAAGCTAGTTGTGAGTCCTCCATTTTATAGTTCACTTTAATCTCATGTCACCCTGGTCTGAAATAGGCTCAAATGATCCACAATGGCCTGGATAGGCTCATTAGGTGGCTCAGTAGGCCATTAGGTGAACAATGGTGTAAGGTGCTGAAACCCATAAAGTATGGGTTGTTAGCTATGGCCTCGGTTGTGAAGGTGTGAAGTATTTTTGATTTGTCTGGGCATTGTTGAAACCACAGCCTGATAAGTAGCAGATAGACTGTTCCTGAGTCCCCCCACCTCTGTTGAGAGATGGATTTTCAGTACTCACATGAATAGCTTCCCTGACCCCTCTCTCAAACCACCTCTCTTCTCCGTCTAATATGTGTACATCCTCATTTTTGAAATGAGTGCCCTTTGTCCTTCAAGTGGAGGGGTACTGCTGATTTGGGTCCTGACCTGTTGCCTCTCCTATGTTGGATCATCCTCCTCTTTAATGACTATTTCTCCAATGTAGAGGTCTGCAAACTTCTCACTGTATTCAACCATGTATACTATATTGCTCCTTTTGTGTTTTAATGTTGGGTCCTTTGGGTGGACGAGTCTCTGTCTTAGTGTGTTTCTGTGTTTGAAGTAAACAGGGATGTGGTGTTTGCCAAAAATCCTTTTAAGCTTTGCAGACACTCCAGTCATGTAGGGAATGATCAGGTTCTTCCATCTGGTCTGGGTCTCAGGCTGATCCCTTGTTCTTCTGGGTCAGCACACTGCTTTGATGAAGGCCCACTTTGGATATCCACAAGCCTTAAGTGCTGTCTTCAGGTGCCAACTCCACTTGAGATTTGACAGGCTCCCATGCAGTCTGTCTTTAAAAACATCTGAGGACATGGCTTTATAGATTTGCTTTCCCTGATCATTAATTATTCTTTTCATTACCCAGTCTTTCATTTAGAGATGGGCACGACTTAGCGGTATTTCGTTTCCGTTACGTAACGAAACGAAAAACGAAAAACGGCTCAGAACTGGAATGGAAACGGAAACGAAACGACTAATTTTGAGCCAATTTTCATTTTTCGTTACTGGAAAAGCACATAATGGAGCTAAATGGGAAGAAACGAAAAAATTTTCGTTTTCGTTTTCGTTTTTTCATTTTCATTACGTAATGAAACGAAAATGAAAAATTTTGAAATTAGCTCACAAAAACGGAAACGAGCCGAAACGGACCCCTAGCCGAAAACGAAAACGAAAACGAACAATTTTTCTGAGTCGTGCCCATCTCTACTTTCATTCTTATGCTGTCTGCTAATCTTTGTTTTTTCAATATGTTTTTACTATTTTAATGTAGATTTAGTCATGTGCATTTGTTTCTTTTATTTGTTATATTGTTTTACATTGTTTATTGTACGATTTTTATGAAGTATTTTGTAAATCACCCATAGAGACTGTGTTGACAGATGGTGCAGTATAGAAATTCATCATCATCATCATCATCATCATCATCATCATCATCATCATCATCATCATCATCATCATCATCCTTAATATGTGCCACATGCAAACAGCCATAGACCAGACATACTTTGCTTTTAGGAATGTGCACATTCTAAGACTGAAATATATATGTCGAAAAATGTGCATATTTGAAAAATGTTACCAGAAAAATGCTTACATTTGAAAAATGTTTACAGTGGACCCTTGTATAACAAACAGCTTGTATAACATAAAATCTGTACAAAATAAAAAATTCCAGAGATAGGGGAAATTTCCTTATCATAATCGACTATGGGGAGAATCCATACAACATAAAATGGGATTACTCCGCTTTCAATGCATTCCTATGAGAAATTGTATAAAGGAAAATTTGCTTAACATAATTTCATTTGGAACGAATTAATTCCTTTATACAAAGTACCACTGTACAAGTACACCAGTCTCTGTTACCACAAGTGTAGATGTATGCATGCAGTATATGCAATTTGAAAAATGAGCACAAGTTTGGACCGTTATTCATAAAAATGCAAATATAAATAAATAAATAAATAAATAAATAAATAAATCTTTTCATAGTATTTATTAATTTATCTCCTTCATTTTTACACTGGCACTTTAGTGCAGAACAACTATTATGTTTGGTTAACATACATATATACAACAAAAATGGGTAAATTCAATAAAATGGCAAAATGTTAGAATGGTGAAGCCATTGTATAAAATGATGCACAATTTCCTTCCTAAGCTTCTCTAAACAGCTCTGTTTTTACCAGTCTTTTGAAGGTAGGCAAGTGGAGGGGCAGGTGCAACTCAGCTGGTTGTTGGATCTGAAGTGAAGGCACACAGCTGACAAGGTCTGACATATTGTTGATGATTTCCTGGCCTTTAATGAAATCTCCCTACAAATTGATTACTGCCTCTGTTGATGGGCTTCCAGGCCTCCCCGGATGCTAGCGACTTGGGGGGGGGGGAATCAGCCCTCAATATCACAAATTGCTTGCTTAACAGGTACAGTAAAGCATGATTTGTCATAAAAATATAATTTCCTTTGCTTACTGCTTTCCTTTTTTCCTTCTTAGCCTGAAACAGACAGCACAGACAAAATCATGTTCCTTTAGCAAACTTCAGCCTAGAGACAACTGAGAGGGATATATAATCTGCAAATTAAGGAGATGTAGTGACAGTGGGTATAGTGTTTCAAGATCCTGGCAAAGCAATATGGCCCCCCCCCCAAAACTCAGCCATTATTCAGCCTTGATGTAAAGAAATGTGGCCCCTTCACTATAGGGAATGTGGATCTATTTAGAAACCTAGATCAAGGACGACTAAGATTAAAAGTTCAGGTTTCCATGATTATGTCTGTGTCTGAGTAAGTGTACTAGGGATGGACATTTCATTTTGGAACCAGTAGGTTCCAAAATGAACCACACAAGCCCAGGTGGTGCTCAGAACTGTCTGATATGCGCAGATTCAATTGCTTTGCCTTTCTCTTGGCTCACGTGGGGTTAAACTGAAATGAGGAAGCATACTGCAATGTCATAATTCCTCATTTTTCCTCCTTCGGGGTGTTGGCCAATTAGACAGGGAGGCGGGATTATGCTTGTCCCTCCACAGCTCCTGATTAGCCAGCACCCACAGAGAAGGAAATATGATGTTGCAGTGTGCTTCCTCATTGCAGCTCAGCTCCCTGCCGGCATAGAGAAAGTTAAAAAAAAATGGCTACACGTGTATCAGACAGTTCCGAGCACTACTGGTTCCGAAACAAAATGCCAATTTTGAGAGAGGAATAAGGGAAGCCATTCATGTGAGCATTGAAAACCCCTCCCTCAACAGAGATGGTGGGCTCCAGCATAGTCTATCTGCTACTTATCAGGCTGTGCTTTCCAAAGTACCCAGACAAATCAAAAAGCCTTCACCACCAAGGCCATAGCTAACGACCCATTCTTGATGGGTTTCAGCACCTTAGGCCATTGTTCACCTTAAGGCTATGGATACTATTGTCTCCCTAACGAGTCTATTCAGGCCATTGTTCATCTTATGAGCCTAATTCAGACCAGGGTGACAAGAGGTCAAAGCTGACTGACTATAAGATGCAGGACTTGCACTACCTGTATTCAGACTGATGAAGCTGTTTGGATGAACAGCGAAACGTTTCTGTCTATCAAAAAAGAAGTCCAGTAGCCATGACTCAACTTCCAGATGCCCATCCCTCATGTACTTTTCCACAAATGGTCACATTAAAATATAACTGTTTTTAGGGTACCACAATGTTTTTGTCTTTTGTCTTTTGTCTTTTTTATTTGTTTTTAATATGATGTCCTGTATGTGATTATCAGCTATAAATATTCCTCCTTCTTAATTACAGTATTTTTCCATTCATAATACTATATTTTTGTCTAAAATTGTTAGACTAAAAATTGAGGGTCATCTTGTACATGGAATTAAGTTGAGGAGAGAACCAGATGGTTTTGAAACTGTACTTTTGAGCTAGAATAGCGGTGTTTGTCTTATATTTGGGGGTGGGGGCTTATGGAAGGAAGCATGGTAATACTATTTCCCCCAAAATATAAACTATTCATGATTATTAAACATAATTGAAATCTAGAATTATATTATAGCTGACAGCGTTATTTTTACAAAAACAACAACAGCAGCACAGAACTATTTATCTAGCCATACATGGCAACTTCAAAATTGAAAATTGTATCATATTGATCAGCAAAGCCTAGGGTTAAGCAGAGTTGCAGAACCTCAGCACTCAGTTCCAATATACAGAGCACTTTGCAAACTGTGAATGCATAGAAGTGAAACTACTTCATTGATTTTTATTACCCAGCATGAAAGAAAAGTCAAACATAAACAAAGAATTGTGAGTGACAAATTAGGATGTGTTTCTACTCCAGTGCTAAGAAACAAAGGGGTGGTATGAGATCATAAAGTTTTAGAAGTGGAGAGGATAAATCCAATATCAGCCTTCTTTTCTCCCAATACTAGAATAAAGAATTAAGCAATTAAGATCTGGGCAATGTAAATATTTTAAACATTTTCCTCTGAATTTTTTAGCATCTGAAGTGGCAGAAAAATGGAAGTGATTTTCCTGCTAGTGACAAAGGCAGAGCAAAAGGGATAAAAATGTGTTGCGTTGACAGCTGTCATGTTAGTAACCAAATAACTTGATTTGACAATTGGAAGTAACATATGACAGGTAACACACTCATTTCATTGCCATGGCATTAAATACTATAATAAACATGTCACATGACATCAGGTTATTACTGACTGAATGCAACCCTTTGTGTGTGTTCATAACCATTCCTGCTTAGTGAAATCCTTCTTTGTTCATATCGTATTATTTACCACCCATAACAAACAAACTGTCTCCAGTGGAGTGTTAAGAGCAGTTCCCATTACTTTGCAGGAAAAAAGAGCAAGACATGATTGTTGGTATTATTTTTTGTTAGAGTTGACCCTCCTGAAATTGTGTAGGGTGATTTTCAAAAGACAAATGAATTAAAAACAATAAACACACTGCAAGTATCTTTCAACTAGCTGTACATAGAATTATACAGTCACAGGAAGCTTGATATAAGAAAGTTAAATTTTGAAAAAAACTAAAGGCAAATCAGTTCATCATAGATGTAATTGCTTTGCCTGCAGAGGATTCAGTTGTGTGGTTTTTTAAAAAATTATATTTGCTCTTTCTGCTTTGTTGCCAGTTAATTCTCCGTCCAATGGAAATCTTATTCATGGTCATCATATAAGGAGTAAATAATTGGCAATTTTCATCCACCATATGAAATAGTTGGGATGTCATTCTTCCGTTCCAATGCATTCTCAGGCATGCCTCTGCACAACTAGATGAATAACTGAACTCCTATCAATATTCTATAAATGTTCTATATATTCAGAAGTGGCACTGAAATCAACAGAATATTTTCATGTTTAGGTATGTATTTCAAATATACTTTGCTTGTTCCTCCTGTTGATTCTTGTAGTATATATATTATCATTACTCCTCAGAGACCGAGACAAACAGGTGACATTGCAGACAGCTAAATTTTTAGCAGCAGCAATTAAAATGAGGCCAACTATAATTTTAAAATAATAATCATTTACAGATTACTTGTCCAGATCTTGTATAGGAATGTTGCATGTATATGTATTTACTATTATGATTTGGTATGCCAATTTTATATTTATTTAAATGTTGTCCTTTTTTGCTAAGGCTATGGCTAATGCAAATAAATAAATGATTATTATGATTAGTATATATATATATATGGGGCTCACTGACAATGTCTTCACTCCGTAGGCAACTTTGGGACAAAAGAATGAAATTATCTTCAAACAAGTACACTTGACATTTCAGTTGCAAGAACATACGTATTTGAATTCCTCTCCCAATATCAACTGCATATAAAACTGGGATAATATTTAACTTATGTGTATTACTAATACAGAAGTGTCAGTTTATAAACATATATGAGCATATGACATATTTTAAAAATATGCAGTTCCAAGGATCCTCCTTTCTTTACTCTTTTCCTTCTTGGAGACTACTTTGTTACTTTGCTACCATCTCAGCCTTTTATCTTCTTTGAAGTAATCAGGCAGATATTTTATTAGGCAGTACTCACCCTACTTTGTTAATCATAGAAGTAGGGAGCTACCTAACCACTTCCCTTCCTGTTATCACTTTTTCAGTTTCAAAAATGATGTGACTGCAGAAGCTTTATAAGATGGACATATGAATCCAAGAAATCAGGGTTCTTACTTGCATGGAAACCTACTGAAATCAGGAACTTAGCAGATGCAGTTTTCCATGTGGGGAAAATAGGAATAGGAATAGGAATAGGAATAGGAATCTTTATTGTCATTGCCCCCTTGCAGGAACAACGAAATTTTGTGGTTGCTATATAAAACTCATTTAAAACATTTCACATAGATTTAAAAACAGGTACAACACATAATATGACATATAAAATGACTAAAATATGACATATAAAATAAGCGGACTTCAAAGTCCAGGATTTCCGTTTAAGGCCAATATTGCTCTAAAAAAGAAGCTATTTTTGAGACGGTTTGTTCTTGCCCTCAGTACTCTATATCTCCCTCCCGATGGCAGCAACTTGAAGAGGCAATGACCAGGATGTGTTGGATCTCTTAATATATCTAATGCTTTACAGTGGCACCTGGTAGTATAAATTTGTTCTAGGGTGGGGAGTGAACAGCCCACAATACTCTCTGCAATTCTTATGATTCTGTGCAACACTGTCTTATCCCGGTGGGTACAACTTCCATACCACACACATAACCCGTAAGTAAGCACACTCTCAATTGCACAATGATAGAAGGCCAGCAGCAGCTTTTGTGGAAGATGGTTTTTCCTTAAAGTTCTCAAGAAAAATAGTCTCTGCTGAGCCTTCTTTGCAAGCCCCCTTGTGTTGACACTCCAGGACAGATCCTCCTGTAACTCAATGCCCGAAAATCTAAAACCTGTAACCCTCTCCACACCAGTCCCATCAATCACCAGTGGTTGAATATCAGTTTTCTGCCTCCTGAAGTCTACCACAAGCTCCTTTGTTTTCTTTATATTTAGGTGCAAGTTATTTATTCTGCACCACTCAGTCAACCTCTCTCCACTTCATCTCTGTAAGCCATCTCACTCTCCTTGCCAGAGATGAGCCCAATCACAGTTGTGTCATCTGCAAAATTATTGTTCCTATTGCTAGGATAGGCAGAGACACAATCAAACGTGTAAAGAATATAAAGGAGTGGGCTAAGTACACATCCCTGTGGTGTTCCAATGTTGGTACTAAGAGTATTAGAGGTGTAAGGGCCCATCCGGACCCTCTGAGAACGTTCTGACCAGAAAATCCAAGATCCATCCACAAAGTGATGGTGGAAGCCCTAGACCTTCCAGTTTAGAGATCAAACATCGTGGAAGAATGGTGTTAACAAACAGAGATGGAGCTAATAGTGCATAGCATATACCGTATATACTCAAGTATAAGTCGACCCGAGTATAAGTCAGGGCCCCTGATTTAAACCCAAAAACCTGGGAAAATTTATTGACTCAAGTATAAGCCTAGGGTGGGAAATGCAGCAGGGCCTGGCAACTCCTCCTTTGTGAGCTGAGTGTGTGTGTGATGTTTAAAATGACTTTTAGCCACCGAGGCAAGTGCTTGAGTTGGTGGCTAAAAGTCATTTTGAACATTGTTTTAAAATGATTCTTTAAAAAGTCATTTTAAACATGGGGGGGTCAAGAGAAGTGGCGCACAATGTTTAAAATGACATTTAGCCACCGACCCAAACTTGCCTCAGTGGCTAAAAGTATTAACCCGCATATAAGCCGAGGACCCCTTTTTTCAGCCCAAAATTAGGGCTGAAAAAGTAGGCTTATATTCGAGTATATACAGTAATAGATAAAAGTAGTCAGCAACACATGAATAAGCTATAATAACTGTGCTTTAAAGGCAAAAGATAGGTTTGCACTCCATCTTCTGTCTCCATGTGCGATCTCTCTCACCGCCACAGCCTGCATCACGCTCCCTGACTACTGCACTATTGCTCAACCTGTGTGTCTATAATGGTTACTTCATGTCCTTCCTCGTGCTGAGGTGAACTTGCTTCCGAGTTGAAATCGGTTTTAGTCACGTGACCTAATGCCGGTTCTGCCCCTGTTTCTTTGTACTCACAGGCATGCTGAATGGAACTGGCAGTACTTTAACTGCACGTCCTCGATGCGCACTGTGCTGGTACCTTTTGAGTGGTTTTCCATATAGTCCTCAGCATTATACTTTCCTGTTTTTCGGTTTTTCGATTAATCGGTAGCTCTCCGTCATAGATTCGCGGTGCACAAGCATTTGGAATGTTTTTTCCTTGGGCATTCATTTCATTGGATTGCTCATAGACAAAGCCCCGTTGACTGCTTTTTTTCTCCTTCTGACACTACATGGCTTCTGGTGCCATGGTTTTCGATGTGAGGTAAGAGAAACCGCATGTCCCCTCAGCGGGGAACGAGAAGCGGATTGAGGAGATTCCTGAGCTCCAGGATAGGAATCCCTAACTGCAGTTATGGCTCAGTTCAGGGGGCGTGGTCGGGGCGAACTCGCATCGACCCCACAAGGACGTGAGGTTCCGTTCCTTTGTACTGGTCACCAGAGGGGCCGTGAACAGCAGCGAGAGGGACGTGAAGTATCAGCCTATGGCCTACTGAGTAGCAGTGCTGGTGGATTTCCCTCAAGCAGGCAGGCTTGCCCTATGCCCACCTGATTCCCTAGCTTCTCTACCTTTCCCTGTCTGCTGATGGACTACTGATGGGCCATTGGTAGACAGGGAAAGCTAAGAAAGCTAGGGAACCAGGCAGACAGGGCAAGACTGGCCCCAGTACACACAGCACTCCCTGTCCAACACCCCACCCCCACCAGAGGAGGGGTTGGCAGGGTAGAAAGAAGCAGTCAGGCAGGGAATTTACTTCTGCCTCACTGCTCCTTTCCTCCTTCCAACTGCCTCCCAGCTGGGATTGAGCAGTCAAAAATCAGCTGGGAGGTGGTTGCGCCGAGGTTTTTGAATCCCCCACAGTACCAGCTAGAGTGCTGGTGCTGCGAGGGATTTATTTTGTTTTGTTTTGTAAGTAATAAAATATTTTTGAAAATGTCCGTTACAATATGAAACAAATGCAGCGGGGACGAAACGTAATGAAACAAAATACAATTTTTCCATTTTGGGCCCATCCCTAGTAGCAAATCACTCCCTCAAATCTGAGAACAGTTTTGCATAAAAATAGCTGTACCTATGCTTCTTAAAATGTTCAGGTTGTTTTAAGTACAGTAACTTTTATTTTCTACATAATTGTCATAAACATCATACCCCCTAAAGCACAGTGAATAAGAGAGAGAGAGAGAGAGAGAGAGAGAGAGAGAGAGTGCTTGCATCAAACAAGCCCCATCCAACATCATCATTTTGTGTTTCTATGATTCTATGATCATGAGCCCCTGCTTCCTCCTGCTTCCCCAGATGAGTAACACATGCGTTAAGACTGATTTATGTGTCAGTCCTACAGCAGCAGCCTAGAAGTGATGACCCAATGTAGGCTGTGCAGTTGTTGCCTATAGCTGAGCCTTTTGGTTCTGAATGTGTCAGAAATAACATGACATGACCATTATACTTGGGAAATCTTTATGCCACAACTTTATTGATTACACAAGAAGTATTCTGGCTGAGTCATTGGGTCAGATCCAGCACATCAAGGAGCCTGCCTGTCCCTTGATGCTCCTGCTAACCTCCTGGTTCTTTTGAGAACGGCCATTTCTTGCCAGTTGTAGGATCCCCTGGAGTGTTGACCCAGTTATATCCCATGTACATTATGCTATTGTAGGGCTCCAAGGGGCGTAGATCCCATCAGTGGCCTGTGCCTTTTGCTGTCCCCTTGTGATTCAGCCCATGGCCCCTTCCATCTGATGTGATCTCGTCAGCTGTTCTTCCATAGTGCAGGCTCTTGCCTGCTATTTTATCTGCTTGGATCCATCCCAATGCCTGTAAAACCACCAACCACCTCTAAAGTTATGACATGCATCTTATAAAATTATTCCAAAACTAACATTTTTGCTACTACCTTCCACTATATAAAGGGTGGGTGAGCTGGGCTTGCTCCATCTTCTGCTCAAAAGGGGGTTGCTGCTTGCTGCTTCCCCCATTTATATGGGGCCAGGCTGGCCCCTTGTGAGCGTGTCATGCTTTCCATGTTGCCCAGATTGACCCACACCACATAGCTCCACCTGGGCCTGCCCATTGGCTAGGCCCTCATATGTGGCATGGGCATTCAGACCTCCCCTTGCACATTGCTGTCGCCATTTCCTTTTGTTTTAGCCGGCGCCTCTCCGACAATGATGGGTGGACCTAGTAAGTCAGGTCCTTTTCCTATAGTGCATGTCAACTTAACAAAAATGCTGATTGCTTCTACTTTGACAACTTAAGTATAAAATATATACCTATGTGTATGTGACAACCTTCATGTTTTCTGGGTGCTTATTAGACTAGAGAGGTGAACTGAAATTAAATATTTTCAGTCCTAATCAAATAATTCTCCCCGCACCACACACACACACACACACACTGACAGTGTAAAATTACTGCAGCAGTTGCATCTCTCCACCTAGTCTACAACCAATTGAAACACCACTTTTTACCGTCAAGCTGAGCAAAAGTCACATGCATATAATTTGTTTCTCTTCTGTCGTCACAGGCAAGTGTTGCATACAAAGTTAGTATGTAATGGGGAAATGCAAATCAGATTATAAATAACTTTATAAGACTTGCATTATTAACACTAGGTTACAAAGCAACTCAAAGAAATTTTCTTTGCAGACTAGTATACTGTAAGTACGCTAAGAAAACTGCAATCAGGATAACACAATAGATTTTGCAGTGATAATAGAAGCCTCCACTCACAAATTGCATAATCTTCCACATTTTTCATATCCCTGCGTTGCTGTCTGCTTTGCCATACCTATACAGGTATGAACACAATACACAGATACACTTCTTGCTGTTCCACAACATACTGTTGAGGGTAAGAAAGAGTAAACAATTGTTCAGTGTGGTATTTTAAAATATTTAAAGCAGTGACAGATAAATATTAGGCAACTAGGGAGGGTGATTTTGGTTGTTCTGGGTGCTAAGTTCCCCTCCTGGCTAAGATCACATATTGTAGGATTCTGGCAGCCTGTAGCACATAAAAAGAAGAAAAGCTCATTTCTGATGGGTTTAAAACCATATTTTAAAACTATAAACCAAGATGATTGTTTCAGAATATAATTACATACTGCACAGTTTTTGTGTTAATGCCTTCTGCTTTACCAGATGCCTGCGATCTGAATTCCTAGTTTTATTATTTAAATTTTGTTTGTTCTATTGCTGCTGCTGCTACTATGGTGTGCCTTCAAATTTAGAAGCACTGATGCAGGCTTTCAAGGCCGCAAACCCCGCCTTGGGGCCCATCTGTAAAAGTTGGGCAAAATTTTGAAAACACTGCTATAAGCCTTGGGGAAATACTTTGTATTTTGATAGATGCAAATAGTAGTCAAAGCTGGTGGACAGTGTTGGGAAAATGTCCCCGAATATGCACACTGCACATGGTCGAGGAGTGAGTTTTTTATTTTCTAATTGGAGTTTTGCACAGAGTTCCTTCCACATACAAATTTGCATGCAATTTTTTCCAAGGCTTGTTCATTTCAGCAATCCAAGCTAGGAATAAAGTGGGATTTATGCTATTGTTAAAACTTTTGGAGTTTGAAATCAAAGGAGTTATCACTCTTTGGGGATTCCAGGCAAAATCAAAGAAAAACAAAACAAAAGACACAAAACATATGACACCTTAAAAACTAACTTTCATATTTAAATGTAACATTTCGTGGACTACACATCCACTTCTTCATACATACAGCAGCAGAATGAGGTGTGCAATATAATATGTGATGAGATATCCATTTCATTCTAAATATCCATTGGATGTGGTATCTGTATTTGCATGTCAGCCCAGTTGTAAGTTCCTATAGACAGGATAGATAGGGGAGGGGGAAGAGGAGAAGCTGGGGCTGTAAAAATGGTGAGGAAGAGGATTTGCTCAGGGTCTCAAGTTGTTTGTTAATAGGTGTTGATTTATGGCTCTGTGGTAAATTCCTCAAGAGACAAAAGCCAGCCCTCAGAGCAGAGCAGGGTGAGAGGTGGGTAGAAGAGTTGGGGGAGATGATGGGATTTTTTTTTAACCTTAATGTCCTGGAAGGAGATAAACTTCTCTAAGTGGCAATGTAGTAGTATTACATTTGATAATGACTCCATTAACCCTGATTTATGTTTAACCCATTCTTGTGTGTGTCCATCATGCATATAAATTTTATCTCAGCTGTTTCTCTTTGTATTCTGGATTTGTAATAATTCTATTCCAAAATGGTAAACTTCAAATCCTTCAAGAAGTGTCTTGGTAATCTGAAATGGTTTGCAACAGGTTTCTGTGTATCTTGGTTCCTTATGTCAAATTTGTGTCCATTGATGCATTTTGTTAGAAATTGTCCTGTTTGTCCAATGTAGAGTGAAGATGGCCATTGTTGGCAAAAGATGGCATATATCACATTGGTTGAGGAGCAGGTGAAGTTCTCCTTGATACTGTATGTGGCATTGGGTCCTGTGATTGTGTTGCCAGAGTAGATGTGTAGGCAGAGTTGGCACTGGAGTTTGTGGCAAGTATGGGTCTCCCACTGTCTCCCATTGTCCACATTGCTGTTTTGTAATCATATTTGTTTGAGGTTGGGAGGTGGTGTGCAGGAAAGTATGGGTCTCCCACCAAGAGCTTTGGAGAGTGACATCTTCTTGTTAAGGATGGGCTGGAGATCATTTAAGAAGTGTGTGAGTGGTCTCACTTGTAGACTGTAAGTAACAACCAGTGGTGTTCTGTCATCTGGCCCTTTGGATCTGTCTTGTAGCAGGTTATCTCTGGGTATGCGTCTTGCTTTGTTGATTTGTTCCTTAATTGTGTGGGGTGGGTATTTTAGTCTGAGAAAAGCATTTTGTAGATCCATGAGAATAGAGTCTCTATCCTGTGGGTCAGAGCAAATGCTGTTGTATCTCACTAACAAAGAACACTGGGTGGTGCAAAACATGTTCAGCTAATGTCCTCAACATTCCTGTCTTTAAGCAACAAGGCTGAAGTGTCCATGTGCTGAAATCAGAACCTTGGACCATGAATTACTAATATCCCCACCTTTTTCTCACCCTCATAGTTCTTTATATTGAACATAAGAACATAAGGAGATAAGAAGAGCCATGCTGGATCAGACCAAAAGAAGTTCTGGAAGTTCTGGAAAATGTATTCATCTTTGAAAACCCTCGAGCCTTGCAACCATGCAGATATGAATTGCTAAGAAAACACTGGAATAGTTTAAATTTGATTCACAAATTTTATTCAGAAGTATTCTTCTTCAATTCAGGTGTCCCTTGGATCTCTTTTGATCAGTATAATATGATTCAACATTTGGGATACCTTGAATTACTTTGCATCCTTCTCCAATTCTTCATCTTCTTCATTCATCTGTTAACAATTTCCCATTTTTCCCATCATGCTTTTTCTTTCTCTTCCCATTTGTTTCTTGCCAATATCAAAAATCAAATTGTCAAAATTGTAATTGTGTTCTGTCTGTTTCTATGTCAAGTATTGTGTACTGATACATAATACCAATGTCACTATCAGCAAATGTAACAAACAGCTCATTCTGAATTGTAACCATCTGTGCAAATAAAAAAAATAGTCTTACAATTTCTATATGTAGAAGCGAGGTGATTAAAATAATTAAAGTAACATATTGGGGATATAAAGACATGTTTCTGACAGATGTGAAGGGACATTGAAGCTTTTCCCAACACACCCAGAAAAGATTTCAGCGTTTTTAACAATATGTCAGTTTAGCCCATGGGTCGCATTTACACTGACACAATGGGTATACCTGAAATATTCTAGATAGAGATGGGCACAAAATGCCAAAATGGTGTTTGTTTCATTTTTTGTTTTGTTTTTTATTGCTTAATTTTAATTTTTAATTTTTAATTTTTAATTTTTAATTTTTTTTCTAGCACCAACCAGCTGTCCTGTGGGCCAGGTTGGCGCTTTTAAAATTTTTTAATTTAATTTTTTATCTAGTGCCAACCAGTTGGCCTATGTGCCAGATTGGCACTTTTTTTATTTTTTTATTTTTTTATCCAGTGCCAACCAGATGGCCCATGGGCTGTGGGCTTGGTTGGCACTTTTTAAAAAATCTAGCAACAACCAGCTGGCCCACAGGCTGGGTCAGGGCTTTTATTTTTATTTATATTTTTTAATTTTTTTAAAATTCTTTTAAATCTAATGCCAACTAGCTGGCCCGCAGGCCTGGTTGGCTCTTAATAAAATTGTAGGTTTTTTTTAATCTCTTGGTGACCAGCTGCTCAGCACTTTTTTTTTTAATCCAGCACCAACCAGCTGGCCCACGGGCCCTGTCAGCACTTTTCAACTTTTTATGTTTTATTTCGTTTTTTCTAACACCAAACACTTTTTTATTTTTTTATCTAGTGCCGACCAGGTGGTCCCCAGGCCGGGTTGGCACTTTTTAATTTTTTAAAAAAGTTTTTATCTAGTGCCGATCAGCTGGCCCATAGCGTGGCTGGTAGTTATTTTTATTATTTATTTTGACAAGTGCCAAGTCAATGCTTGTCAAAATAAATAATTAAATGAAAATGAAACAGAATGAAATGAAAATTTCCATTTTGTTTTGCTTTTTAAAAAGGGCACTTCATTTTTTGTTTCATTCTGTAACAAAACAAAAAACAAAAAAATGAAACAAAAGTATTTCATGGCCATCTCTATTTTAGAAATAGGAATTATCTTGTTCTTTGAAATAAAGAAATTGAGACCACAGATCAACACTCTTTCCTTATTTGAAACATGGACAAACAGACGTACCCTTCTTGCACCTTATTTTCTACTCACAAGAAGCCAAAGAATTATGATCCACTGGTGGATTTTTCTAAGAGGGAAGAATCACCACCAACCTAGGACTACAACCATTAAGCACAAAGAGATTTTCTTCCTAGTAAAGTATTTCTGGAGAGCATTGCATTGCACATCTGTTATTTGTAGATGCAAACACTATTAACACATATCTTTTATTCCAGTTCTTCCATAGCATTAGTCATATCCTTCTGTGAGTGAGGTTACTAGTAGGATTATATGTTATTGTTTTTATCTGGAATGAAAGTTAAGGTACATGAAATTGGCATCAAAACATTGGTACCAGAAAGGGCCAAATTTTGTTACTTTTGGGAGAATACCTTCAACCACTGCTTTGCTTCAAACTGAAGGTGTGTGTGTGTGTGTTGGGGGGGTATTTTTCCCTCAATCTGAGGAATTTCTCTGCTTTTAAAATCATAGAGATGTATAGACTAGAATATAATTGACAATTTACATTTTTGCAAGGGAAATTGTGTACGTCTTGGTAGCAAATTGGTGCTTACGAATGATGGGCAGATTGCATTCCTGAACATACGCTGAACACCAGTAGAAACTGCTTTGAAGATGTTGGACTTTGTGAGAAGAAAGCCACCAGCATATTCATGTTGATGACACTAGTTTTTAAAATACCTCAACAGAGGTAAGGTTACCAAATTCTCCAAGAATTTTTTTTTACTTAGCGTGGAGTGACCAGTCTAGCCTGCCTTGTCACCTGTTAAGGTGACAGGGATGTGAAAAATCTATTGGCCTTTTCCTTGTTGCATTTATATTTTTATATTGTGTGATGACTTTTTCCCATTGAAATGTCCCGAAGCTTTATAAATATGTGAATTCTCCATTGCAAGATGTCTCAGAAGGTGCAAATATGCTGCTTCCTTCAAGATTTTCCATCCATTAGCTGAACAGTACCTGGGAAGGTGGGACTGAATTATACAACCTGCATGCATATATGAAGGAAGGGAGGAAGGAATGCATTGTGTGTTATCAAGTCAATTCTGTCAAGAGTTAAAAATGTATCAAAGTGGTTTACCATTCTGTTTTATGGAGACTCCTCTGGGACTGTGCAGCTTGACAGTGACTACACAGGCTAGCTTTTGTTGCAGGAGTTGCAGTGGGGAATCGGACTCTCAGCCTTTGGCTCTGCAATAAGATACATAACCCACAGAGATATCCAGCCATACCTATATTACAGATGTTTGGACATTCGGATGTGTTGCCTCTCCTGTGAAAGTACTACCTCTTTGCCATATGTCGGTTTCGTAGTCCGCCTCCAATATTTGGCCCAGATACTAGAGAAAAACTAGTTGCAAAACAATCTCTAGAAAAACATGGATTTATTTATCTGTGTTTGTTTCTCTGTTTTACAATAGCACAGTCAGTACCACAGCTTCTCAGAATTTCTGACTTACTTCTAAGTTACCTCTCTGATCCAATGTGGACATTCTGACATTTGAGTCTGCTGCCATTTTTTTGTACCTGAGTGGTTTGCTTGTAGAATCTTATCCCCCTTTTCTGCTCATGCAAGACCCCATGTGTGAGCAGTTGGACATTTCCCTTGCCTGCCTACAGAGATGTTCAATAACAGTCCTTGCAGAAGGTCAGAAACTGTCCAACTACAAAGGACCACTATGCAGCAGAAGGAACAAACATGATTATACTCAGAGGTGAATTATGTAGTTTCTCCCCGCACTCAAAGCAACTCATGGCTGCAGTCTTTTTCATAAATGCATAAAGAGATAGGAAGAAGAAGGACATTTGTTATAAATCTTCATCTTCCTGTGATTAACAATACAGTCTAGGGGAGAGTGAAGTTTATTTCCAAGTGACTTCACCTGATAGACTCGTTCTAGAAAGCAAGTATGCAGATTTCTTCTTAGAAATATCCATTTTGATTGAAACATCGACAAGTGCACAGATGCAGAGCAAAATTTATGGGCAAAAATGTCAGAAATTTTTCATGCTGATTTATTTAATGCTGGTTTTGATATGAAGAGTGATGCAGGGTATTTTAAAGTAGAGATTTATGAGGCTATAATTTTAGTATAAATCTGCAAGTTGCATTATATGCGAGATAAACAAGTTTGAGAAAAGATTAGTCTATGTGCACTAGACATTAGAAAAGTTGGTTTTGCATAAATATTAAGCTACGCTTCAAAACAATCACATGGGGGAAATCTTTTGTTATAAGTTTTTTCTTGTGGAGGGAACACTTGACATTCTTTAATGGCTGCATAGTATGGGTGAAGTAACCTTGTTTAGGGACTGGCAGTGTATAATAGGAAGGAGATGAGAGCAGTCCTAACAATGACAGTTTTAAATACTGGGTGGATCCATTGGTACCTGAAATAAGTCTAGTAAATTCATTAAGAATTTAGTCACCAGTACTAGAATTATGGACATTTCGGTATTTTCTAAGCAGTTTGCTTCCCATCAAATATGAACTACAATCCTTTGTAGATGTTACTCTGCACAAGAAAAGGGTTTGTTTGTTTGTTTATTTATTTATTTATTTTAGAGTATTTTTACTTCACCTTTCTCCTTGGAAAAGGACCCAAGGCAGCTTACAGTAATGTAAGTAATGTAAGTAAGGGTTTAGGTGATAGTATGGAAGCATATCCTATCTATTCCCCCAACTCTTTTTTATACTGTGGCCGGTGAGGTAATGCTATGACACTCTTTGAAGGAAAGGAAAGGATAGTAACTGGATTTTGGAAGTTGTTGGCAAAACTGAGCACATTTAAAGCTGTAAGAGGTTTGGGGGGTTGTTTAGTTTTCTATTTTTTATTTTTTTTTAAGAAAAGAGGGAATCACAACCACTATTACAAAAATAGCAATCCCTATACCAAAATCCTTTTGAGGGTCAGGCTGTAGCTCCCAATTCATCATTTGTGGGTCAGCATATTCCTTTGGTACATCCATGAGTTACATTACATGTGCCTGGTGATGTCATATTGTCTTCATTACACTAAGGCAGCAGATTAGTTGTGGGACCTAGAACATGTCATTTTAGACAGACATGTCTGTGGGATGGGCATGGTCAGGAAGGTCTCAAGAGGAATAGACAAAACACAGACAAATACATATTATAGATCATGTAGTGACTGAATTATAAAATATAAACACATGCTTTAGAAATTACTTTGATCATCATAAGATTGCGAGCTTTACTTAGGGAACATGTTTGACATGACCTGTGTCCTTTTAAGGATATAACACAGGACAAAAATATTTTAAATAAATAAATAAATTTGAATTTATCTTTAAGTAAATATAAGTGTATATTTTTATTTTTTAAGTGTATATTTTTATCATCCATTTGTGACATCCATTTGTGTATTTTGGTTTCGTAGATAAAAAGTTTAAATTTGATCATTTGGACTTGACTTTGGTGAAAGACAGTAGAGATGGAATTCTATCTGATTGAACTAAATAAAGAGCAAATATTTGTAGGTTTTTGCTGTAAAAATGACTTTCCTCTATCCATATGCTTCTCTTCATGTGAGCCTTCTGTAGTTTGATTTGGTTTGGTTTAAACAACATATTCAGTTACCAAGGGCTTATTGATGGGAATGCACAACTGTTTTTTGGCAGAAATGTTAATGTTTATAGTGATGGGCATTTCTGTTAGTACAAACATCTGATGTCTGCTGTGATGATAGTATAGCATCAGCATTAATACTATTTTGGAACTTTGCCATTTATCTTGTGTTTATAAAGTCCACTAACTGCTTATACAAAGAAGTAAAGAGAAGCACAAAGTGTTCAGTACTCAGGACAAATTGCATGGGAAAATCAAGCTGGCTCCTTGAACAGTAGAAAGAGCAATTTGTCTTTGTGACCTTATAAACAAAACAAGATGCCTTTTTTTTTACTTCCTAGGGAAAAGAAAATACCATTTATTCCACACAGAAACAAAGAAAACTGGAGAGAGAGAAAGAGAGACTTGGTAACCTTCTTTCCCTTTGAAAACATCACCAAACAGAATCAACCACAATGATGAATATCGACTGATGGAGACTGAAGGGAAAGTCAGGAAACCACTGAAGCCCTCACTACAGCCCAACATCTCCCCTGGTCACTCCAATCATTAAGATGGCAGGAAAGGCCTCTGAGCAATTTCTGACAGCATGAGCTCTGTGTGACTGGATCACTGCAATTAGAGTGTTATGGTCTGTATCCTCCATTCATTTCCCCCTCCTTGTTAGAGCAAATGTGTTGCCTGATTTTTACACATATACTCCTGCCTGCTGGCGTTAGTGCCATAATTTATCTCAGAACCCAGCCTTTCTCTGTATAATAGTTTTCTTTTGAGATCACTGGACACCAGACCAGGAAGTACATGTCCTAATATAGCACACTAAACTCAACATTTAGGGAGTGCCACACAAAATAATTTGCTATGCCTAGTGGCTTTACTAAATTATATCCCAATCCCCAAATGGCAGCATTTTGTTTGTAACGAAATGCTGCTTCCTCATTTTATTTTGCTTCTTTTCGTTTTGTTACATAATGACATGACGAAACAGCATTTGGTTTTTTGTTTCGTGCCCATCACTAAAGTGAATTGTTTCCTGACAAGAAGGTTACCATAATTATACATTGAATTATTAAGCAAGTTCTGATTCCACTTTCACTTTTTACTTTTGTTGTATTCTGCCACTGTGCAATCCCCTGCATGTCAAATTAGAAGCAACTTCCATGGAATTCAATGGTGCCTCCATTCAGTTTGGCTGGTACAGAATTTCAACTTTGTTTTGCTGTGTTTGGTTAACTATAATTCTCTTTTAGTTTGTCTTTCTAACTAACATTTTAAAGCTGCAATCTTGTATCTAGCTTTCCAGAGGTAAGTCATATTGAACTGCGGAGACTTACTTTTGAATAGGATTGTACTTGTAAGCCTCTTATTTGAATCTTCCCTTCCCCCCCCCCACATGCAAATCTAACCATGTTTCTCTGCCTACCTTTTCCATTTCAACCTGTACTTAAGATGAAGTTATTTACATCTAAATGCATCTGTCCTCTCCTTCCTGTTTATGTTTGATGTTTGCTTTTGACTAGAAGTGCTTGAAAAACTTCATCTTTACACATTTATTTCTGAAAGTGCCTCATCTACTCCTCTTGGATTAATGTGAACAAAGCTATCCATCAGAGTTCACACTTTTCTGAACATTTTCATGCAGTTCTCCACCATGTAAAAACACACAGGTATCAAAACACACATTTGAACTTATATTGAGAGAGGGGGGGAGGGAAAGAGAAATGTAGTTATCTCACTCTTGATAATAAAAATAACTGTACTAGCCTGGTATTAGATTCAAATATACTCCAAGGAAAACTTATAAATACTGTTTCAATGTTATTTCAAAACTGTGTATCTATTTACTGTATATGATAAGTAGTTATTTTACAACTATGTCAAATGTCTCAGCCACTGTTTCAAGTCACTATGGAGGAGACAAAGATACCATCTGGGGTGCTCAGGAATAAAAAGGGGTGCAGACAAAGACACACTCCCAAAAATGTTCAAATTGTTCCCACAAAAAGCATACTGTATCCTGAAATCTGAGAAACAAACTGGGATATGCAGTAGTATATATTTGTAATGTGGAATTACCAGAATTGTACCACAGGCAAAGTATGAAGATTAACCATGGACACAAAATGGTGGTTTCCCCTTGTATGATTCATTGAAATCCACGAACCACCCAATTTTCCCTGTTTAACCATGAATTGGTTTTTTTGAAAGGGGTGGGGAAAAGGCAATTTGTTTCAGTACCCACTTCCCACTGCCCCTTCCCCTTTCCCACTGCCCCATCACTTCCCTACCTTGCCCTGCCGCCACCACCACCACCACCACCACCATCCTCCTGACAGGTGAACGCATGATCAGAGATAGCAGGCCTGCCTCCCAGAAAGCCACTATATCCAATGATGGCAAGGGTAGTGGTGGCAGCACCAGGTAGGGAGACAATAGAACCAGTGGGAAGGGGGCAGATACAGTGAGAAAGAGTGAGGAGACAGACCATGGGGGCAATCAACCAGAAAGTTCATTGAACCAGAAAAGTGTTCATTTGTTTGGGATGGTTTTGAATAGAATAGAGTTTTATTGTCATTATGCATATGCAAGATATCCACAACGAAATTAGAGTGCTGTCCTACTACACGCTCAAAACAAGGAACCATACAAAACACATAAAACACAATGCAAGATATTAAAAACTCTTAAAACCACTTACACAATTTAAAACACTACTTAAAAATTGCTTAGGATGATGCTAAAACCATCACATTTAACTTAGATACCGCTCTGGGATAAAAACTGTACTTTAGTCTATTTGTCCTTGACCGGAGAGTCCTATATCTCCTGCCAGACGACAACTGTTCTCTAGTTTGAATGAATGCAGCCCCCTCATCACCAAATTAATGAACTCATGTTTTTTGATGTTTGTCCTGGTTTGTTGTTACATTTGTATCCATCTCTACTGAAAATCCTTCACATCATTTACTTGAAGGAATACCCTAGGTTGCTTTTCCCAGTGCAGGTGTATCATGGAGAACATGAAGTTTTAAAGCAAATTCAACTGCAAATTCAACTGCAACTTAAGAGCAACAATGACTCTGAAGAATATTTGCCACTCTCTAAAGTTTCATAAGGTTCAGCAAGCATGAGTGTCACTTATTTTGAGTTATGTGGTCTGTGCTTGTTGAGCAGCTCAAAAGATATGGTTCTGTGGCTAGCTTGTCCAGCCCCGGGACCACTTTGCCCCTCCTGCAAGACCTGTGGTCATTTCAAGCATCACAAGGTGCATGATGGGGTGGGGTGAGGCTCC
Organism: Phrynocephalus versicolor; assembly: GCA_023846285.1. Lineage (NCBI taxonomy): Eukaryota > Metazoa > Chordata > Lepidosauria > Squamata > Agamidae > Phrynocephalus > Phrynocephalus versicolor. The sequence goes on from JAHTLZ010000021.1 coordinate 8,103,390, forward strand.
CCCTTTATAGCAGTGTCTCACCGCTTGCACCTCTTTGACTCCCAGCCAGCAGCAACCCACCCACCCACCCCATCATAAGCTAGTGTGGCATTTAGTGGTTGCCGTAAAGGGCCGGATAGGAATTTTGTCCCCAGATTGGCCATAGCAGGGCAAGGATTTTTTGCCTATCCCACACTGGCATGGGTGGTGCAGTTTTGGCCATGCTGGCAGTCAGGCAGGGAACTTAAGTATCTGGTGAGTTCCAATATGGCAACAAGTTATACCACTCCAACTCAGCAGTTCTGCAGATCCTGTGATCACAGAGCCAGGGCAATGAGCCCTTAGTAACCCTACAGGAGGCAGGACCAGCCATGTGATGGTGCCCCAGCCACTGGGGGGATTGAATGTGATAGTTTAGGCCAACAGAGGTGACACCACCATGGGATGGAGCCCCAACAGGGCCACAGAACTCACCCGCCTGATGATGTCATTGGATGAGGTCTCCCAGAGACCTCAAGCCAATGGTTCCCTGCCTCTTTGGCAACCTCCTCTCTGCTACTGATACATTGTGCCTGATAAAGTGTGGCCTGATTACAACCCAAAATCTTGTTTCACCTGTTTATTTTGCCATGGAGGGGTACAGTGGTACACAGCAAGAAGGGATCTAAATATTAATACATTTCTGCATTAGTCATAGGCTAATTCTGCTTGTTTGAATATCATGGAATACCTTTGATTTTATACTCAGTATTACTCTGCAGGAGTTGGGTAACTTGGAATTCCTATGGGATTTGAAATACCTTAGACATTACCTAGCATTTTTAAATAAAATTTCCTACATACTGGCAATTCTGCCTTTATTTTTCTGTTGTTCCACTTTAAAGCATTGTCCTCTGATGTGGTCTGGACTAGAAAACCTTCAAAAGCTCTTCCAACTATTCAATTTGGTAGGGATTTCATTGGTTGTTAGTTGGTTGAATAACGTGCAGTGTGGAATAGTGGCTTCAATTTTATGATAGCTTTCATTGTCTAGATCCCATGTACAGTATGTAAGCCAAGGAACAGATGTTGTACGACTTAGCCATATAACTCCAAAAAAGAGCTTTTGCTCTGTCATGCAGTATCTACTACTGCTCTCCCATGCAGCAATAATACTACAACATATCTTCACTGCCTAAATAGTATATGCGTTAAACATATAGCTTTATAATCTGTGAAGATTCTCAGTCATCAAGGTGAGTTTATCTGGAAGCTGAGTCATGGCTACTAGACATTTTTTTTCTTGAGAGCATAGAAATGTTTCTCTGCTCATCCAAATAGCTTCATCAGTCTGAATACAGCTACAGTGTGAGTCTTCCAAGGACTCACACTAGCTCTATTCAGACTGATGAAGCTGTTTGGATGAGCAGCGAAACATTTCTATCTCTCAAGAAAAAAAAATCAGTAGCCATGATTCAACTTCCAGATAAACATATAGCTTTTAACTTTTGTAATTCATCAGCATTTGGGAGGTTTAAAAAGTGTCACCAGACTTGCTTATATAAACTTGGAATCATAGAATAATTGAATTGGAAGGAGCCTCTAAGGCAATTGATTCCAACCCACCTCTCAGTGAGGGAATCCAAATCAAAGTATATATGAGAGGTGGTTGTCTAATTTTCACTTTAATGCCTCCAGTGTTCAAGTGGTCCTCCCTTAGTTTCGCTGTCCACAAATGCAGGGGTAATTTTCAAGAGGTCATTTGCACACAACTCTGTTTTCAGCCCAAATAAAATGAATTATACATTGCAATATAGGTCTCTTCTATTACTTTTTAAAGCAAGGAACTTAATAAAAGGTACACTTTAATTAAAAGTAAAATGAAATATAGATATTCATGATATAGATATTCATTAATTTAGTTCAGAAAAGTCACATGCAGATTCTTAATTAGAACTCACAGTGCAAGGTTAAGTTTTATAAAATAGGTCTGAAACAAATTTAACACTGAAGTGTTATTAGATGGACTCTTGCTGTACATTATATAAGATATATCCAAGGTTAGATTTCTACAGCAAAATTTAAGCACTAATTAATATGGCAAAAGAATCAGAGGCCAGCAAAGTGCCCTCATATGACAAGTTGGTTGATTTACAGCACATTTTGAAAAAGAGCACTAATTCTATACCTATATTAGTGTTTGGGGATTTGGGGTCGTGTTTTAGAATAAGATTCAGCAGGGATGTGGCATGCAGGGAAGATGGATAACTATATGCTAAAAAGTTACTCACACCTAACTGTTCTGAAAAGTAGCTAGAGCCAACTTTGCTAAATATGCTGCCTTTTTAATGCAAAGAGTTCTGCTTATATACCACCCTATACCACTTCAAGTAGTCTCTGGGCTGTTTGCAGTTTAAATACAGTATGCAGGCTACACATTGCACCCCCCCTTGCAAGCTGGGTACTCTTTTTAGCAACCTCGGAAGGCTGGAAGGCTGAGTCAACCATGAGCCGACTACCTGGGATTGAACCCCAGGTTGTGAGCACAGTTTTAGCTGCAGTACAGGCATCTAACCACTGTACCACGAGGCTGCTTATTCAACATATTATATTATTCAGCATATAGAAGGCAGCTGGAAAGGCAGCCCAATCCTACTTCCCTGCTATCCAAATTCACTGGTTATTAAACTTAGGCATACTTACAACAAGTTGAGAAGAGTGTAGGCTCCTGCTGGGCTTGTCCCAGATTGGGGCTGCTTTGTCTCCCCGGAGCCATTATGCTGGCACGAAAGAGGAGACCACGTGATCCCCAGGCTGTGTGGGGATCAAAGCCCTTAAGAGGGCAGCCCACGCACCAGCCAGCCTCTTTCACGTGGAACTGCACGTCGGCAGGACACTGGAAGCTGCTCCGGCAATGTTGGAAGCCTGCGGGGCTCATGCTTCAGCCGAGTCCCGGGTGATACTTACCGGAGCACGCCCCTCAGCGCGGGGAACGGGAGGGAGATTACACTTTATCGGGTCTGTTAGGCTTAAACTCTCCCCCCCCCACACGCCACCTTCCCTCCTCAGATAGATCCAATCTTTTGGCTGATTTACCCGGTCATCTGGGCAACTTGTAAACAAAAGAGAGAGAGAGAGAGAGATAAACCAAGTAAAACTGGGGAAGGACGGGGTCAAGCGAGCTGGCGGGCAGCCATTGCCGCACATGCGGGTCACCAGCCAGCTGGCTCTTGAGCCTCCCCAAGGCCCCGCAGGTGTGCTGGTGCGCGCCATTGCTGGTCATCCCACACACCTAGCCACTGCGTTCTCCTGGCTGGCTGGCTGCTGGAGCCTGGCTTTGCCTCGTGCCCAGCATGTCCTGCTTAGAACCGCCGAGGCCTTTTAAGCGCACTGTCCTTACCCGCCACGCAGTGGCCGGTCGGAGTGATTTCGGCGGGGCTCTTGCCAGGGTTCGAGGTGCCGTCCCCGCCAGTGCAGTGGTCTAATAGGGTGGTTGATTGGAGGCAGCCGTGTACGCTTGCCACCTCCTACACCCCAGCAGGGGGCTTCATTACCGCCCGACACCCAGCACTGTCCTTAGAGTGGCTTGATTAGTTGGCTGGCCTGTCCCTTGGCTGGTGGGCTCTTAGCCAAGCGCTGCTGGGTGCACCCTTAATTAATTAATCAATCAATCAGTATCTACATTAAGCACATTAATATTGATAATTAATTAATAATGATAATAATTGATTAATAATTGGTTAATAATAATAATAATAATAATAATAATAATAATAATAATAATAATAATAATAATAATAATAATAATAATAATAATAATAATAATAATAA
>JAHTLZ010000021.1:8107188-8120007 GCA_023846285.1 Phrynocephalus versicolor
AATAATAATAATAATAATAATAATAATAATAATAATAATAATAATAAATATTAAGAATCATACTGAGATCTCATAAGAAGAGCCTTGTTGGATCAGGCCAAAGGCCTATCTAGTCCAGCTTCCTGTATCTTACAGTGGCCCCGCCAAATGCTCCTGGGAGCGCACAAGATTATATATCTGTCTCCTGATACAGATATACTCACCTGCATCTAGCCGTTGAAGTACCCCAGTTTTAAGCCTGGAGATTACAGATCTCCATTATGGTTTGTCGCCTGTGATGGACTTTTCCTGCAGGAATCTGCCCAATCCCCCTTTTTGAAGGCATCCAGGCTAGATGCCATCACCACATCCTGTGGCAGGTAGTTTCACAGGCTAATAACAAGCTGGGCGAAGAAATATTTTCTTTTGGCTGTTCTTAATCTCCCAGCCCTCAATTTTAGTGCATTGTGAATTCAGTTGATCTTTTACTCTGCTCTGCACTTTTACAGGAGCTTCCCTGGGTGCTGGTTTCTAATCCCAAATGGGAAATAGTATAGTATTTATATAAGATTTGTGATCTGATCTCTATGGGTGATATATATGCATTTTTCTAATTTCAAGTTCATTAAGTATCGCTCAACTTTAAATCCTCCTGATGAGTAGGAACAATAGATAACTTTCTTGATTTTGAAAAGTGTGCTAACAGGCTGCAGAAAACAGCTGATAATACTACTAATGAATAGCAGATACATGTCTGACACAAACCAGCCCCATTAGTGGTCAGCTGGTGGGAAGCAATTTGCAATAGTTCAATAACTATATTTTAAACTATTAAGCCTCCCCCAGTTCTGGTATTTTGTGAGAGGGAGAAGAGCCTCCCTCTATTTACCTTGCTCATGCCCTGCAGTATTTTGTGTGTTTCAAGCACATCCCCCCCAGGTGCCTTTTTTTCAGACTGAAGAGCCCCAGGTGTTTTAGTTCTTTCCTCATGGGATAGGTGCCCCAGCCCACTGGTCAATTTAGTCACTCTCTTTTTTGCACCTGTTCCAGTTCGACTATGTCTTAAGATGTGGTGACCAGAACTGTGCACAGGACTCTGGGTGTGGCCTTGCTATCATTTTGTATAATGGCATTGTGATGTTGGCTGTTTTAATTTCAATCCCCTTTTTGATAATCCCTAGCATGCCATTAGCTTTCTTCATCGCTGCCACATATTGTGTGACACCTTCATGGAGCTGTCCACCAACACACCAAGAACTCTTTCCTGATCCGTACGGATAACTCAGAGCCCATGAGTTGATAGATAAAGTTTTGATTTTTGCCCCAATATGCATTACTTTACATTTGGCTACATTAAAACTAGAGATGGGCACGACTCAAAAAAATAATTTTTCATTTTTCGTTTTTTGTTTTGGGGTCCGTTTCGGTTCGTTTTCATTTTTCGGGAGGTTTTTGCGCATTTTTCATTTTCATTTTTGTTACAAAACGAAACGAAAAAACAAAACGAAAACAAAAATTTTTCGTTTTCGTTAGCATTCTTTTCGTTGGAATGTGTCTGCTATAACGAAAACGAAAAACAGGGCAAAATTTTTCGTTTCGTTTTCATTTTCGTTTTGTTTTCTGGAAAATTTTTGTTTTCGTTTTCGTTGCATAACGGAAACAAAAAACAAAAATGAAAACGAACATTTCGGTGAGTCGCGCCCATCTCTAAGTAAAACGCATTTGCCCGTTTGCAGCCCATTCCCAGAAACTACTGCTGAACATCGAAATATCCTGTATCTGAGAGTTTGCCACATTATTTGTCTTTATTTCAGGTCTATAGGTGTATCCGCCAAAAGGTAATTGCCTGTCATGGGTCCAAAATGCAGTGCCTCTGTTAAAACGGGCTAGCAGCCTGCAAACCGGCGTGCCGCACCCCGGCCTGCCCCAGTTATTTCTTCATTGGACAATGAGGATCTTCCCGATTTCAGGCCCACTTAGGACAGACCGAGCGCCCTTGAGCAGAGCAGGAACAAGGGATGGCTGGTAGTTTCAGGGTGTGCAGGTCTTCACAGCCGTCTAAGTCTCAAAAATTGCTGAGCTCCATCAAAGGGCCGAACTAATGCTGTACCGTATTTCAGCTCTCAAAGGTGAGTGGCCTGGCTCTTTTACCCAGCAGCAGCCAGTCGACCTGACCAGCAGCCGACAGTCAATGACAGCCCAAGGTGGCACTGCAGCTATGGATCCAGGAGCGCAGGGTATCCCTGCCAGGTGCCAGCTGGTGTTAATCCCCCCAGCAGATCAGATCTTGGACCTCTCAATGACCGAGAGGGAGGATGTACAACTTAACCAGGCTGTCTCGCTTCAGACAGGTGAGAAATCTATTCTAAACACAGAGGCAGCCATCCCTAGGGGGTAGCCATGGCCTTCGACAAGCACTGATTGGCGTGAGCTCCCGATACAGTCACCCACATCCCAGGTGGCACGTATGGGGGTGGTGGACATACAGCGTATGCTAGGGGTCAGTTTGACCACCGACTTGTCGGTGCAGGCCCCACCCCTAGGGATGACAGGCTGCAGGCATCACTTCTAGCACACCACCTTGGGTGGCCTCTGTTGCTGCGCCAGCCACTGCTACTGCAGCCCCAGAAGTTCCACCCCAGCATTTTCCTGATGGTGATCAATCGATGCCTCTCGGTGACCATCTTCTCCTGACCCAGATGGAAAAATTTGTGAGGTAAGCCGTATTTGATTTAATGAATAGGGAGGTTGATGACAAGAAACTTAAGCACATGCAAGACAAGGACAAGGAACACATTAAAAGGCCACGACCAGACCAATGTGGGGCTTACTGGCTCCCAGCATTCCATATATATGCAGCAACCATCATCTGGGCTAAGCCGGAGAGAGTGTATGACCTCATTCTGTACTTGGACTTAATTTACAGAGCATACTCGAAGTATCCGGGCTCTGCCTGGCTTTTGCATATTAAGAGTTTCAGGATGAGAGCGGCACTGTGCCCCAACCTTAGGTGGAACGTCCCCCTTGATGCGCTGTGGAGACGCTTGATGATTCCACTGCGGGCGCTCACTGGGTACTACACTGATAGCGGTCTTCTGAATTTTCGCATAGCCCAGCCAAACACTGCCCGCAGCCTGGCGAGCCAGTCGGTTCAGCAACAACCGGTGTCCTGGGACTACAATTCCAAAGGTTTTTGTACACACCAGCCATGCAAGTTCAGGCACCAGTGCGCCAACTGTGAGGGTGCCCACACCTCATACGTATGCCATGGGGGCTGACAGGGTAACCAATCAAATGGTCACCATGGCGGTAACAAACAACCTTCAGCTGGCAGTGCACAGCTTCCAAAATGGACCTAGTCCCATCAACAAGGAGGCTATGCTGGGTTCACTTTGCAGCTACCCAGATCATCAAGCAACAACCTACCTTAGGGATGGCTTGCGATTTAGCTTCAGAGTACCTGCCCAAGGACCCGGAGTCCCATACCGGGGGAAAAAAGAAACTTGAAATCTACTGAGTTTTGGCATATTCTTCCAAAATATTGGCAAAAGGGTCGGTTATTACCCTAGGTCACTTTGCCCAATGGGAACTTTGTCTGGTGGAGGCATTTGGTGCATCCGTAAGCTAGCAGGGTCTTGCAGATGGCCCCTTGTTTATACACACTGATTCTCAACCACTTAACGTAATATTAATTTTGATATCACTTCCAAGGCCCGGGCAGCAGGAGGGATTCCAAGAGTCTTACTCGGACCTCATTCCTTCCGAATTGGCGCAGTTTCTACAGCTGCAGCCATGGGCTACGCTACGTCAGACAGCCGGGCCTGGGGCTGCTGGCTTTCATCTGCATGCTACAAGTGTGATGTTCAGCCGCTTCCTGATTGTTAAAGGGGGGGCTGTTGTTTTCACTAATGAGTTATGTTTCTACAGGTCAGTGCAGTAGCAAATGCCTGCGGGTCATTATTTGTGGCCACAGCTATATTTTGGTGGCAAGTTATGCTCGATCTTCTGCTGGGAACTCTTATTTCTGACTTAACGACCGTGTCCAGGTGGACTGGAGAGGAAGACGTGGACTCAGCTGGGATGTCTTCTCTGCAGTTGCATCCCGTCGTGCCTTGGAAGCCCCGGTTGCTGTGCTGCTTGTCCACCGGGACGGTAATGACCTGACCAGAGCTAAGGGAATAGGATGCAATTCTGAGGATCACTAGATTTGCAGGCCTTTCAGGCCCAATTCCCTTGTACCCACATGGTCTGGTCAGGCAATGTTGCCAGGGCTGGTATGGCTGGGTGCCCATAACCCACTGAAGGTGGATCGGGCCAGGAGATGTTTGACTCAAAAAATTGCTACTGATATGCACCAGGGCCTCGGCTCTGTGATTATTCACCTGGACATGCATAATGAGCTGGGATGTCTTCTATGCAGTGGCATCCCGTTGTGCCTTGGAAGCCCCAGTTGCTGTGCTGCTTGGCCACCTGGGCAGTAATGACCTGAACAGAGCTAAGGGAATAGGATGTAATTCTGAGGATCACTAGATCTGCAGGCCTTTCAGGCCCAATTCCCTTGTACCCACGTGGTCTGGTCAGGCGATGTTGCCACGGCTGGTGTGGCTGGGTGCCCGTAACCCACTGAAGGTGGTTCGGGCTAGGCGATGTTTGACTCGAGAAACTTGATCTGATTTTGATTCTCTTGATCACTATTACCTACACCCCCCTTCTTCCACCCCTCATATGCCTGTCCCCCAGCCCTCAACCCCAGGGGTTCCATCTACCCCCGCCCCCCTTTTTCCCTCCCCTCTACTCTTCCCCGGTGTCTTTCCATCTTCGCCCAGCTTTGGTGCCCTTCATTTTATTTACTTTACTTTTATTTATTTTACTTTAGTTTGGTGTTTTATTTTTATTATTGTTATTTGCTTTGTCCCGTATTATTAATCTGCTGATGTTTTAATCTGCTTTTTGTGAAATAGACTCTGTTAGCTAGCCAGGCTTGCGGCCAATAGAGGTGTCCTTGACACTATCAGATTAGCCCGGAGCAGCTGGGTTCTCCTTCCCAGGTGTGTGACATCTCCCTCTGGCAGCAATTAACATGTTATGTTAACCCTGTATTTTACTTTGTAGATTGTTTGTTTTGAGTTTGGGTTTTGAGTTAGCTCATCCAATTTTGTCTGCCCCCCCCTTTTTTTTTCTTTCTTCCCTTGCTAGGTCACCATGTCTGCAGGGACTCCTATTCCAATCGTGTTGGGTCGTGGACGATACGCTAGGAGTCAGAGGGTGGGTCAGATAAGAAGAACTAGGGTCAGGCATCTTGCGCCTGTCCTGCGTTCTGACCCCCTGACTCACTGCCACGTGTCCGGGAGCCACCCCACCAGAGCCTCCAACCTGTCCTGCCTCCTCCTCAACGCCAGGTCGATCCATAATAAGACCGCCGTCATCCTCGATACCATCACTGACGGTAGGGCCGACCTGGCCTGTATAACGGAGACCTGGGTGGGCTCAGAGGGGGGAGCGTCCCTCGCCCAGCTGTGCCCCCCTGGGTTCCTGGTTCAAGGAGTGGGCAGGTTGGAGGGCCAGAAGGGGGGAGGGGTCGCCATTGTACACAGGGAATCACTTCAAGTGACCAGGGCCTCGACATTGGTGATCCCAGGGCTTGAATGTCTTCACCTGTTGGTAGGACAGCGGGATAGATTTGGCATTGTGCTGGGCTACCGCGCTCCCCGCAACCCTGCACAATCCCTGCCAAAGCTCGCGGAGTTCATCGCCGCTGCTCTGTTGAAGTCCCCCCGGCTTTTGGTCGTTGGGGACTTCAACGTGCATGCTGGCGGTGAGCTTGCCGGCGCAGCTTTGGAATTCATGGATACCATGACCTCCATGAGCCTGTCCCAGCATGTTTCTTGCCCTACTCACAGGAGTGGACATACCCTGGATCTGGTATTTACCTCCATGTCAGGGGATTTTTGTCTGGAGGTGGGGGACATTGTTCCCACACCTGTGTCATGGTCAGATCACTACCTGTTGTCATTCTCCCTCGCAATGGCGGCCCCTCCTCGCGGGGACCAACGGCCCCTTGTTTGGGCCCGCCCCCGAAGGCTTCTCGATCCGGCTCAGTTTCGGGAAGCCTTTGGGGAGCTCCCTGGTGGGCTGGCTGACGATTCGGCTGAGGCCCTGGCCAACCAATGGTTTGAGTCAGCTGCCGGAGCCGTCGACCAAATCGCCCCCAAGCGTCTCCTCCGGGGCAGAGCTCGAACTTCACCGTGGTTCACGGAGGAGTTAAGAGCAATGAAGCGGGAACGGAGGAGACTGGAGAGCATCTGGAGACAGAGCCGGACGGCGATGAATAAGACCGCTGTTGTGATCCAGACTAGGCGCTACTCGCGAGCGATCAGGGAGGCTCAAAGATCTTATTACTCCCTGAGAATTGGTGAGGCCTCGAACCGCCAGGCAGAACTCTTCCGGGTGGTCCGGGACCTCACCAATCCTAGTCTGGCTAGGCCTCCTCCTACTGATTTCAGTAGTGAGAACTTTGCGGTCTTCTTTAGATCTAAAATAGAGGCCATCCGTGCCGGCTTTGAATCCAGTAGCACTAGCCCTCCCTCGCCATCCCCAGCCCCCTCACCCCCTCGCTCTCCTCAACTGGTTGAGTTTGGGCCTGTTTCCCCTGGGGAAGCCTCTAGGGCTATTGCCCACTGCCGTCCCGCGACCACCCCCTTCGACCCTTGCCCATCTTGGCTCATTAAATCTGCCGGAGGGAGCATGCCCGAGTGGGCCGCTGCCATCGCCACCACCTCCTTTGACGAGGGGGTTTTTCCCTCCCGCCTGAAGGAGACGGTGGTTAAGCCCATCTTGAAAAAACCGGGATTGGCATCGGACCAATTGGCCAACTACCGTCCGATCGCCAATGTTCCCTTCATGGGCAAGGTCATCGAGAGGGTGGCCGCGGTGCGGATTCAATCTTTTTTGGAGGAACAGGGGCGCCTTGATCCTTGCCAGTCCGGCTTCAGGCCTGGCCGGGGTACCGAGACAGCTCTGGTCGCGCTGCAAGATGACCTAATCCGGGCGGCTGACAGGGGTTGCTCTACCCTGTTGGTTCTCCTGGATTTGTCAGCGGCCTTCGATACCGTCGACCACGGTATCCTACTGGACCGGCTCCTGGAGGTGGGGATCGGGGGCACTGTTCGCAGTTGGCTCCGGTCCTTCCTTCAGGGTCGGCTCCAGTATGTGCAGCATGGAGGAGAGTTGTCGGCCCCGTGGACACTCCCTTGTGGGGTTCCGCAGGGCTCGTCTCTCTCCCCCATGCTGTTTAACATCTATGTAAGGCCGCTGGCTGGGGTCATCAGGAGATTTGGGCTGCGTTGTCATCAGTACGCTGATGACACACAGCTCTATCTCTGTTTTTCCACCTCTGCAGTGGAAGCTGTCCGGTCCCTCGACCAGTGTCTGGAGGCGGTCATGGCTTGGACCAGGGCCAACAGGTTCAAACTCAACCCTGAGAAGACCGAGGTGATGTTCTTCGGGAGTTCCCCGTCTGGGTACGGGGGCCCCCTCCCTAGTTTGGAGGGTGTTTCCCTCCATCTAGCGGAGAGGGATCGGAATCTGGGCGTGATCCTGGACCCAGCCTTGTCCCTGGATGCCCAGGTGGCAGCTGTGGCCAGGACCGCATTTTTTCATCTTCGCCAGATCGCCCAGATTCGCCCTTACCTGGACGGGGACTCCCTGAGAACAGTGGTCCAGGCGCTGGTGATCTCGAGGCTGGACTACTGTAACGCTCTCTACATGGGGTTGCCCTTGACTCTCCTCCGGCGATTGCAGCGGGTGCAAAATGCAGCGGCCAGACTGGTGGCGGGTGTGCGTCGCTTTGACCATATCACCCCGGTTCTGGCCCGGCTGCATTGGCTACCCGTTGCTTCCCGGATCAGATTCAAGGTCTTGGTTTTAGTTTATAAAACCCTCCATGGCTTGGGACCAGATTACCTGGCAGAGCGGATCGCCCAGCGGTCAACATCGACCCGACCGATTCGGCAGTCGCGGGCGCACTCGCTTCGGGTTCCAACTCCCCGAGAGGCCAGGCGTTCCCTAACTCGGAACCGGGCCTTCTCGGTGGCTGCTCCATCTTTATGGAACAGTCTTCCCAGCGAAGTGCGCTCTGCAGAGTTCCTGCTGGCCTTTCGTAGAGCGTTGAAGACAATCTTATTCCGCGAGGCCTTTGGTGACCTAGTGTAGCCCCCCCTTTTTTTTTTTTGCCGCCATCGATTTTCCCAGTAAGGTTCTGTTAAAGTAGCAGTGAGGTTCTGAAACAAAGGGTGCTCCCTTGCTGCTGTTTTCCCCTTATATCTTATCTGTATTGCTGTGTTGTGTAAATTGTATTTTATTTTGCCCTATATTGTACTGCTCTATTTACTGGCTCATCCAGCTGTGTTAGCCGCCCAGAGTTCCCTTAGGGAAGATGGGCGGGATATAAATCCAACAATAAATAAATAATAAATAAATAAATTGCTATTGCTAAGCACCAGGGCTTCACTCTGTGATTATTCACCCAGATATGAAATTTTCACAACCTGAGCTCTTTAGGAGTGATGGTATTCATTTAAGGACACTGGCTTGGATTTACTTTTAGCCAATTCAGGATGGGCCTTTGTGCCATGCTAGACGGCTTGGTGGCGGGCAAGGAGCATGCATAGCAGCTCCTTTGCTGTGGCGGGTAGTGCAACTAAAATGGGGCCAGGACTGTGACGTCAGAACTGTAAATGCACCTTGGACAGGGCGTTGGGCAGCTGTACAATAGATAATAACAAATATAATAACATCCTATAGGTAAACCACCCAGAATGAAATTAAATTAAAAGGTCATAAAGTCACTGAGCTCGTACGGCTGCCCCAAGTAATATGCTGACCTAGTTTTGGCTGGGAGGGCTGCTTTCTTTGAACAGCACCCCCGTACTGGGTCCCAACATGGTGTCACACTAAATCAACATCTGTAGGCTAAAATATAAGTTGCACTACGGGAGGCCCATCCCTCGGGTACAACTATTTAGTTACAGTTACAGTACAGTTAATAATAAAGTTATTAATAAAGTTGTGGCCCAATTTAAAACCCAATTATCTGTGTGGACTCATCATTTCGGGACTGGGGGGACAATGCTCCAGCACTTCCTTCTTTGGTTCTGTATTTTTCCCTCTCTTGAATGTAGACAGTAAAGAGTCTAAAGAGGAGAGTTCCTCCTTTCCAAGAGGCCTATCCACATGAGTTATTGAAAATCAATGTCATGATTAAAGTGGAGAAATGTTACAGATAGCTGGGTTCTGGGTTTTAGAACCACCTATGCGTATGTCACCACATATAGGAGCACAACAAAAGCAGGAAGAAAAAGGTCAGGGCTGGAGTACTTCTCTTTTTTATACATGTTATGTATTCAGTTTAATAATGATTGAGAGTAGGGGTACTATAACAAGATTTTAAAAAAATGGTTTGTTTGAAATGTAGACCTGGAGGATAGCTATGCCAATACCCTGGACTGCTAGAAAGAAAAACAAGTGCGTCCTTGATAGATAGATAGATAGATAGATAGATAGATAGATAGATAGATAGATAGATAGATAGATAGATAGATACATACATACATACATACATACATACATACATACATACATACATACATACATACATACATACATACATACATACATACTAGACATGGGCACGACTTAGCGGAATTCCCGTTTCCGTTTCCGTTACTCGTTTCCATTACGCAACGGAAACGGTAACGGGAATTACTCCGCCAGAACTCAAACTCGAACCGACGAACGAATAATTGGGTCTGATTTGTTGTGTTGTCGTTCCTGGCATCGCGCGATCGCGCGATGCCAACAGCACAGAAAAAAAGTTTTAAAAAGTAAAAAAAAAAAAAACCCGATTCCCGGCCAAAAAAGCAGGCAAAAACTGTCTGAGGGCACCTACCAGGCCAGAGGGGTGGTTTCTTGGGGGGGTTTCCCCGGCCTACCCCCCTCTCCTTGGCTACTGCTGCGCTGCTGGCTGGTACCAGGCTGGGGGGGGTCATCCTCTCATCTGCCTCCATTTGCCATGCGGTGTGGGGGGATCCAAAATGGCAACCGCAATATTTTTTTTTGAAATCGTGGTCCAAAAACACACCAAAGCACCACAGAAACATGCGAAAAACAGCTATTTTAAATGCTTGAATTTTTTCAGTAGCAGCAGTGGGTTTGTCTTGCAACAAAACGTCTCCGTTGATTTTATTTTATTTTTTTCTTAATTTATTTTTTACACCTGCGCAATGATGGGCTGTCCATTGGATGGGACCAAGCAAATTTTTGGACCCATTCTACCAATCGCATGGCCAGGTTTTGACTGACACTTCTGGATTTGCAAGAGGGCATAAAAAGGCGAGGCAGTCCCAGTCCGTCGCAGTCTGGGCTTGGATGTTGGTGGAGGGTGGTGGTCAGGGCTGGATTGCTGCGCTCAGTCTAGTTTCGATTTTGCGGTTGCGGTCACGTTAGGAAGGCAGGGAGGGAACTGATTCAATTGAATTTTTAGGAAAAAAGAATAATTTCTTTCATTCCCTGTGGGGAATAGCAATGCAGAGTTTATTCTTTTTTTTTATTCCTGCATTTTGGAGGAGGATTTCCTTTTTTTATTTGCTTATTTTTGCTTCAAGGGGGAGGGAAGGTTTGAGTGGGAGTGGGAGGGTAGGGTAGGTGATGCGGATTTATTTTGAAAATATATATTATTTATATACTACCTTTTTTTCTATCCCAATTCCCAAACAAGTTCATTTACTTGGCCAAGGTCCTTTTACCCTGCCTGCAGCTCTGCTTATATAGGATGCACACTAGTCTTGTTGTGCAGCAAGTCCATCACCCACCCAGACCAGTTTTTAAACTCTTTTTCGCCTGCTCTGCGTCATTTGCGGGACCTGCGCCCGCATGCCGCCTGCCCGCTGCCCGTGCGCCCTTCCCCCCTGCCGCTGCCACCGCCCACCCATAGACCCCCACCACCACCGCCCGCCCTATGCCCGCACCTCCCCGCCCCCGCAAAAACACCAAGCACCACAACTGGGAGTCTCGGTCGGGACTCGCAACTGGGATGTAAAATTGAGCGAAATCGCAGAAGAAACGACAAATGAAAAAATGAAAAATGAAATGCCAAATTATTTCAAATTTTCGCTAAAAACAGAAACGAGCCGAAATGGACCTGCCCCGAAAAACAACAACTCGAAAAAAAAATTCCTAGTCGTGCCCATCTCTAATACATACATACATACATACATACATACCCTGGTAAACCAAGGGAATACTTCTCTTGGCCTTTTGGGTATGTTATTGTCTTGTTCTTCTAGTAGAGAAGAAACTTGTCAACAACAACATTGTCCTGGCATACTTGTGTGTGGCACATCCTTATTTTGATAAAGACTTGCTATGATTTGATTTGGATAGACAGTGAAGCCCACATCCCATCTAGATCAGTTTCAAGCCTGTTCAGTCATATGCCTTGCCCGATTTGTTCACCAGCTTGTGTTGATTTTTTTGTCAGCAACATTCACTAATGTGTACATTTTGAGGCTTATTTCACTAAAATGTGGCTTTAATGCAATATCTGTTAACATACACACTTTTGTGTGCAGTTTTGTACAGAAAACTGGATTTCTACATTAGAAAAAAATGAATAAAAGCTGTATTCTAATTTGTGGTGTAGTTTCAATTTTAGAGACAGAAGAAGGGGGACTGCAGTTTTTCATATAGTTATCTGGGTCAACGGGTGGGAGAGGGCTTTTGCTTGTGTTTGTTTGTGTGCGATGTGTGTGTACTTGCCCAGTCAACATTCTTAGGACCCCAAAGATTGCCTTCTTCTGCCCTAAAGTGAAAGGTGGGGGGAGAGGAAGAAATCACACACAACAGCATTCTGTTTGCCATGGAAACTGAATCAGAGGAGGGTAAGGCTCTAAGGGAAATTTAGTTCAGCTTGTTAGGAAACTGCTGTTTCCTCTAGCAAAGGAGAGATACAGACAGTCCTCTGGTGCAACTCACCATCTTATTCTATGTGTGGACTTATTTACTAGCAAAAGTACATGGCTTATGATGTTATACACAAATCCCTTCAAGAAACATTATACAGCTGTCAACACTGAACAAATTATCTCTATCTGGTAAGGGGAAAAAAACCCATGAACTGTGGGGCCTGCAGGCATGCCGCCTTCTTCTTATGAGATGTCCATCACAGAAGATGTAGCCACTGATTTGAATACATTGAACCTACTGTATCATATCCTTGGGGGTTCTTCTTTCAGCCTGAATGTATGAAAGTGCAAAAAAGCTGACACTGAGCCAGCTGTAACTAATGGACTACAACCATAATCCTTCGATGCATTGTAGGAAGATCCAAAATCTTTTTCTTCCAGAGGGACTTCCTCACTCCTGTCATTGTGACTCCATCTGCCTCCTAGCTTGCAAGTTCAGATGATATATTTCCTACTGTATAATGCTCTGTGGTCTGGGATCCTCACATTAAACTTTATACTGCTCACCTTTTTGCAAGCTGCTTTCTTATGGCATTCCTTTCTTTAACAGGAACAATTGCCCTAAACAATTGCCATTCCTTGGCTATGGAAGTCTGCCACCTTGTGACTCAATAGTATTGGAAATCTCAGACATTTATATTGATTAGCCAACTAATGACTACCTAATAACTGAAGCAGGACTGCAGTTTGTATATATATGTAATGTACATTTATCAACTCATACTGATTTTCTTTTAAATTTCTCTCTCTCTCTCTGTATGTATATATACCACAGACCACAGACACGTAGCCAGACTAAAATGAATTCACAAGACACAGG